>VZSE01014390.1:0-12118 GCA_013398275.1 Promerops cafer | reverse complement strand
AAAAATCAAAATAAAATAAAATATAAATAAATAAAAATAAAATTCTCTTCTCCTTTTATCTGCTGGGATGAAGGCAGCAACAACTGGGACCAGCACCAGGCTCTCCAGTCCCAGACAGTCAGTCCCTGCCACCAGACAGCCCCCAGAATGTGGCTCAAAAGCAGTTTTCAGTCCATATTTCCAGTAATTCTTGCTGTAAATGATCCATTATCTGCCTAGCAGCATCTTTTGAACAGAATATTGGGAAATGTGGCTGAAATTAAAGCCACATCCCTGAGCTCAGGTGGCTGGGGCAGCAACTGACACCCAGAAAAAGAAAAAATCCCTCGTTCCCACCTCAAGAGCAGCAGCCAGAACCACTCTGCGCAGTAAAAATGAAGCAAATCACAGTTTCATGAGACTAAACCAGCAGAGAAAAAACTCATTTCCATTATTAGTTGCCACATAAATAAGGGAAGTGCAATTATTCCTCCCAGCTGGCCGCGTGCTCTGAAGAATTCTTTTTGTCAGAAGTGGAGCTGGAATGACTCTCCCTGACACTGGAGCTCCATGAACTGGGAATTGTGGCTTTCTCTGAAGGATATCTAAAACTGTTCCACCTCGTGCGTGTGGTCCCTCCTCATCCAGGGACACCGCTGAGGATGGAGATGAGTTAGAGACACCCAATGAGGCAGCACCACCCTGCCCAGCCAGCTTGTTATGAATAACAAGATTATTCCACAATAGTTGACCCAAATTAAAGATCAAGGATTGAAAAAAAACCATCACTCTGGATGGTGGTGCCCTCTAAATTTTCCCCTCTCGCAGCTGTTCTGAAATATTGACTTTGTAAGGGCGTCACCATCACTTTTTCAAGATAAATTTCTTATATTTGAGGCCACATAAAGCAAAGAGAGACACCCTCAAGCAAATATCAATTATTTCTCTGAAAGGCAAGAGAAGCAAGAGTTGGTTTGTCTTCCCCTATTAAATGTTGACTTGTTTCATATTTAGACAGCAAATAATGGATATTTTATGGGGGTGTTCCATGGGATTTGCCTCCAAAAGCCAAAACACCAAAGCTCAGGCCCCTCCCGACCTCAGAGGTGACCCCCCAGGCCCCGCTCCCTGTAATTCATCAGCTACAGCTGCAGAGCCAAGACCTTTCCAAACCCTTGTGCCCTAAAAATGCATCATCAGAACTTAGGAATAAGTACAATTTCTTCTAAAATTAGAGTTGCTTCAGCAGGAGGAAGTGTTAATATGAATAAAGGCCTCCTGCCCTGGTTCTAAGGCCGGGATCAAAGCAGTCGCATCACTCCAGGTCACAGCCTGGCTGCCACTGTCACCTCCTGCTCGGCCACAAAAGGCAAGTTACTCCCAGAAAACAGAGCAATTAAGAGAGGATAAATAACCCAGCCGTGTCTTCTTGGCCACAAATAAATCACAGGGGAACGATAAATTAAAATATGCAGTGGTTGTTGAATCCGAGGTGTCTGCAGACTCTGAGGGCTGGGAAAATAGGACACAATATTGCACAACAGAAGGGCACCTGAAATTCCTTGGCAGCGCTTCCTGAGCCTGTCCTTGAACTAAATCAGCGCTAAAAAATGTGGGAAATTGGGAAAATTTCGCCATGGGAAGGGCTGTCCAGGGAATCCCCATCCCAGCAGGGGTTTAACAGCCCTGAGGAGGTGGCACTTGGGGACACGGGGCAGTGCTGGGGAATGCTTGGACCTGATGGCTCCAGAGGGTTTTTCCAGCCTCAGCAATTCCATGGGTTTGTAAGTCAGGCCATGGGCACTTTCTGCACAGAGCCCAAAATCATCTCTCCCTCAAGCCCTGTCCACACAGAGCTCGTTCTGAGCAAAGCCCACACTGAAAAAGAGCTTTTTAAAAAGCATTCCAGCAACCTGGCACTTCAGGGGTGATGCCACCTCACTGGGACGTGGGAGCAGGGCAGGATCACGGGGGCTTCCCAAAAACATTCCAGACAAAGAAGGGCTTGGATCAGGAGATGGAAACAGGAGCAACACAGAAGAAAATCCCCCCTAACGAAAAAAGAAAGGGAAAAGGAAGAAGTGGGAATGAGAAAGTGCCTCGAGGAGCCTGCCTGCTTAAAGCAGTGCCATGGGAGAGCTCTGGGAGAAAATTCCAAAGCTTCTGTGCTCCCAGAAAACTCATCCTGCTCTGCCAGGCAGCCCCAGCACAGAAATCATCTGCAGCAAGAGCCAGGAACCTTCTGGGGGTCATTTACCCTGCCTTGGTCCTCACTAACAGAGCCTTAAGGGGTAAAATCCATCCAGGGGGAGAAATCCCATCCTTTGGGTCAGGCTGTGCTGCTGCCAGGCCCACACTGAGGCTGTTCTGAGGGGAAAATCATCTTTAAAGCCCCGTGTGGTTCCTCAGCCTTCCCCAGTACTCACACCCCTACAGCTGGTGGTAGTTTATAGGTTAAATTTACTACAGGTGCAACCGCAGCTCCTGAGTCCTCCCACTCTTACTCTGCCTCTCCCCAGTGCTGCTTTGAAGTCATTCTAATTTCAAGCCCAAACCCGACTCAAGTGGTAAAAAGTGGAGAGACACCACAGATTAAATTACACACTGAAATCATTTTTATATTTAAGATTTCTCTCCAAGGAAACACTGACAGATACCACTACTTAAAAATTATTGGGGTTTATTTTCCCCACAATAATTCATCTGCCTCGAGTCTCACTGTAAAAAAAAATTGTCCCTGAAGCCCTTTGCTCAAGAAGTTGATGGTTTGTGAGTGATCCCCTGGGAATTCCAGCGCCAGGGAAAGCAGGGACATCCCTCTGCTTGCCCTGCTCCACACAAACCATCCCTGACCCTGCTCCAGGCTCCCCCCAGCACAAGGCTGGGGTGAACAGCCCATCCCAGCCACCCCCACAGCTGAGGGGTTTCACAATTCCTGGCTGGAATAACCCCAAATTCCCTGGAACATTCCAGAGGCACTATCCCAGGGCTATTTCATGCCAGAGCAGCTCCGAAGGTGGGAAGAGCTGAGTTAATACTCCAATATTTGGGGTTTTTTAATACTTACCAGAATTTATTTCAGTGATTCATCCCTGTCCATACCTTGTGCCTGAAGTTGTTTATGAGGATGAGTTTCCATCTGGGCTGGCTGTGTTGGGTCGATTTAGGGGCACAGATTTAATAAACTTTTTCAATTCTGCTTTTAGTGTGACACGGACAGAAATTCAAGAGTGCTGTTGAGAAACTGGATGTGAGAGACAGAATAAGGTTTCTTTTTCAAAGTCCTTTTCAAATCCCTTGTAAATGTTGATAGGCAAAATGAGGAGAATTTATGACAGCATAAAATAAAACCACCCTTCCTATAAAACTTGATTAGATTTATTGATTATCTAATAAAAACCTAGAGCTGGGCTTTAATAAGCTACAAATGATGGGTCCAAACTGAGAAGCATTTTAAGTGCTCCTCTCTTTCTGAAGTCTTTGTAATCCTGCTCAAACCAGTGGGACTGAAAAGCAAAAATCAAGTCAGACCTTCCGCATTCCTGGATTTTCCAGTGGTTCATGGATTATTGGATGAACCCTCAGCACTGGCCTTGGGTGCTGCCCCAGGCAGAGCTCAGGGATAAACCCACCCTAGGGGTTAAAGGAAAAGGAATTCCCTGGATTTCAAACACAAACTGCCCACAAGAATTCCACAGGTGAGGATGGATTTGCAAAATGTTTTCAAAGCTGACACTGACTTCCAAAGGAGCTCCAGAAAAATCTTCCCATTTGAAAAGAGGAGAAGTTCTTTGAAAAGAGGAGAATTTCTCTTTCCTGGATACCTTCCCCTCAAGTGGCCATTCAGTCATCTCCAGGGGCTTCTCAGCTACATTTAGGCTGCAAGATCCAGCAGACAGGGGAAAAATTCCACCTTGGATCAGCCTGGGATCCACTGAGACCGAACCAAAGCCAGGGACTGAAAAATCCACATGGTTTTTCACAAGGTGGAACAAGACAGCAAGAAATAAAACAATAAACACAGACTGTGATAACAGGGAATTCATCTGCAGGCATTTCTAGCTCTGGAACCCTGTCTCTCATTTCCCTAAATGAGCTTTGGGGCACTAAATGCCAATTAGGGCATTTCCAGCAGGAACAAAACCTGGAGGCAATAAGGAATTGGAGGACAGGGCACAGGAGTGTCCCAAGGAGAAGAAAGTATCTGGCAGAACAGCCTGCAGTTGTTAAAATGGCAGATCTTTAAAGAGGAGGAAATTTGGGCAAGATGAAACAGCAAATGAGAAGAGAAAAGCAAGGAAATGGGAATTTTAGGAAGAAATAAAAAAGGAAGGAAAATGACATTTGAATACTGATGTGTAAGGCATTTATATCCCTTAAAAAAACAGAGCAATAGATGATACTCCAGTTTTAGGCTGAGTTTCCAAAGAGCTGGATTTTTATCACTTTTTAATCACCTTTTGGAATGGGATAAGCATCCCAAAGTTTTATTTGCAGGTGGGTCCAGCTGGGTTTGTGGAGTAGAAGGAAATCAATCATTGCAGGAGCCCAACACTGACATCCCACTGAACAGGAGAAGCGACAGCATGGAAACCTTCCCCTCTCCACAAATGCCACTCTCTGCATTTGGTGTCCCCTCAGACTCTGCTGAAAACCTGCCTGTGCTCGAGAGGAAGCAAAAGGCACGAAGGCAAATCCAGTCACCAGGAGGAGCAGAAAAGCAGGGAAAGTTCTGCTGCAAAGCAGCAAAGGGTCCCTGACAGGAGCTCCTAAAGAAGAGTGGCAGGCTGAGAAAGGATTTGACAGGGATAAGGCACAAATGAGAGGTGGGATATCTGGGGAAGGGAAAACAAGAATAATTTCCACGCAGCAGAGGCTTCACTAAGGGCTCCAAGCGTGAGGGAGGGCAGGTGATGCTTCAAAACTGCTGCTGGAACAATAAACACAAGCTGGCAGGACTGGGCTAAAATGAACACCAGACCTGAACCCTCCTGACTTTGTTCTAAGCTCCATTTCATTGTGGTTGTGAGGAAAAAACCAACACACACCCCAAAAATGAAAAGAGGAGTTCACCCACTCTCACTTTTGGATTGTTTCCCCCAAGAGCAAGAAATTAATTTGTTCGGAGTTTAATCTGTGTCCCAGGGGAGATAGAGCAGATAAATAATTCAGGGCTTGACCCCAAACACTGATTCAGGAAAAAGTCACCCTGGGCAGTATTTGTTGTTCCCCACGCCTTTCTGGGGTCACCAGGAACTTCAAAAGGAACAATAATCTGTCCAAACTCCTGGACCCACGGGCTGCTTTGGGGTAGCAGGGATCTCAAAGCTCATCCACTTCCCCCCCTGCCAGGCAAACACAAATCCAGATTTCCTTCTGCATCCCAACTCCCTTCCCACCTCCCAGGGCTCTTACTCCACGTTACACCTGAGGAGAGGCTCTAAAGAACAAGCTCAGCTTGGCTGCAAACAACTCCTGATTTTCCAAGGTGTGGAGCTGCAGATTCCTGCTTCACCACAGGAGCCTGCCTGCTGCCCAGGGAAAAAAAAAAAAAAAAAAAAAAAAGCTTTTATTTATTGTGATTAGTAAAGACTTGCTCAGATCACAGCATTTCTGGCATTTGCAAATTTGAGAAGGCTGCAAATCCCCAGAGCTCCCCTGCTCTCAGTTCAGTATCAAGGAAAAGAGATTCCCATAAATCCCAGCACATCCTGGCTGAGAAGAATCCCTTGGCAATGCCCAGCAGTGGCTCCAGCACCCCAATTCCACCCCCATCTGCCCCAGACTCCAGCACAGCAGCAGAAAGCACCAAAAATCCCAAAAAACCATCATTTTTCCCAAAGGATAAATCCCTTCAGCCCCACTGAAGCTTTTCTTGTTTCCAGCAGTGCTGATTTCTTGGGATTGCTCTGGGATTCAGCACTGGGAGGCATCTCCAGCTGGAAAATCTCTGCACCAGACCAATGGGAAAGATTTTTTTCCTTCAGGATTTAAATGTTTTGGGATTTTTCAGCAGGCCTGGAAGGTTGAGTTACTCCAAGGAGCAAATATTTCTCAGTTTAAGTTAATCAGGGGGTATTGAACAGCTCCTGCCCACAGCAACTCCAAGGAAAAGCTCTCCAGGGTTTTTGTTTTCCCTGGCACTCGGGGATATGGATTAGGGATGGCCTGGGCTGTGCTGGGGGAATTCAGCACCTTTAGGGGGCTTTTCCAACTTAATTCCAGGACTCCACCCTGCCCCAGCACTCAGCAGATCCTCCTGAATATTCAGAATATTTTACACCACATTTTTCCCGATGCATATTCAGCTTTTCTCTAAAAAGCAACCCAAAAAAATCACTTTTTCCATGCAAACAGAACAGAGCAGGACATTTCCTCACCCAAATTTCTGTGTCTATTTACACATGGAGCTGAAATCCAAATGTTTTCTGTGCTGAATTCATGGAATTCCAGATATTTCTGTCTGTGGGGTCACTTCAATCCTGGAGTTGTTGATATCTCTGTATTTTCAATTATAGCTTGTTTACTCAGAATAAACTCACTAAAAATGGTTTTATTTTCAGTCACTTTTTTGCTCAAGTGCTTCATTTAAGTTTCAAAATAACTTTCCAGGGGCTGGGCTGGGTTTAGTTTTTCTCCTTGATTACTCTTTTGGGCTGCCAAGAGATGCTGTAATTCCAATTATGTCGCAGATGAATTTGGCCTCCGTTGGGAACAGCAGCTCGTAATTTGGATTTATCTTTTTTTTTTCAGTTTTAGGAAGGTTTTATGAGGGGGAAAAAATATATATTCAGCCCTTTTCTTTTTTTTTTTCCAAGTTATTTTCCTTTTAGACAATTAGAACCAATTGAGTGGAAAGATTTCAACTGGAGGTAAACAGGGATAACAACAGTGAGGAAGGAATGGGAAGATAAATTTGGAAGAAGCTGTGGCGTGGCTGTTTGTAACTCTGATTGCTGCTCCAAGAGCCTGGAGTTCTGCCCCATTATTGCCTTTCAGCTGGAAGTTGTGCTCAGTTCCACCTCTAAAGTCAAATTCAGGGATGAGAGTCAGGATTGGTGATCCCAGGGGGATTTCAGAGGTGCCTGCAGCCTTGGCTGGATCCAGGGGAAAATTCCTCCTCTCTGAGCATGGAAAAATCAGGGATCAGTCAGGGGAGCCTCTCTGGAGCCAGAGGGATGAACCCCCCAGGAACAGAGAAGCTGAACACACTCGGGGTCCCAGCCTGGTCCCAAGGGCATCCCCCCAACCCCACCAGCCTTCAGCCCAAAAACCCCAAATCCTCCGGGGAGGCACATCCAGGGCAGGGTGGAAATGCAGATTCTCCCAGGGAAAACGCCCATCCCACTCCACCCCCCACTGCACAGCCCGTCTGGCCAGTTTTCCAGGGCATTTTGGAAAAATAAATCCCAAATCTGATCCTTACCCCCAGTTCAGAGGGTTTGGCACAGGAGGGATTCCAGGTTCATTCACTCCTCAGCGACCTCCTACCCGCACACAAGAGAAATTCTCTTTAAGGAGCTTCAAATATCTCAATATTTGACTTTCTGCACAGTTTTTGTAGCATTTTTGTGTCCACAGCTGGATGTGGAATATCCAACCCATCCCTCCACACCACAGATCCAAAGGTTCATTGCTCTGCCTGACCCCACAAATATTTTTATTCCAATTCCCCTCACGCAGCTCAACGTTATTTCCATATTTTGTCACGAGAGGAGGGTTTATAAATAAATTCCTCATAAATCCAAGTTGCCAACCTACCAGCAAAGCCTCGCAGCTTTCCAGAAATTTCCTTGAATTTTTTGTCAAATAAATTGGGGATGGAGGTTTGGGGGACTCTCACCTGTACAGGAAACCCTCATTGAAAAGCACAAATTGAATTTTCTGGCAAAGAGAAGAGCAGAGCTCATCATAAAGACTCAGTTTTTAAGGATTTAAGTGACACCAACTCCCTCCCCCTAAATCATCACCTGGCCTCTGAGAAATAAGGATTAAATTCTATCAAACCTCCACCTCAGAGATGAAGAGAACTCTTCATTTTATTCTTTATTTTCAATAGACATTTATTATTTATTTAAATATGCTTGAGGTTATGCTTAAGTGAAGAATTAGGAGTTAAACCCCTAATTTAGAGCTCTTTGGGGGGCAAAGTCCAGCCTAAAATCCAGATTTTACACATCTACAGTGTTTGCAACAGGTTGTTATTCCTGCAGCTTCTCAGCTGAGAAACTGCACAAGACACAGAAGGAATTTAGATACAGAAATTAGTAGGAAATGTGATAAATTTATACATTAATAACAATTTTATCATTGGTAATTTGCATATTAATGTGTCCAAAAGAGCTTCCAAAGTCCAGTTTACATCTGAAAAAGAAAATAACCTGGATTTGGAATAGAGACCCCAGTTACAGCCCCTCCGTGCTGTAAATTGGATTTGAGAACCCTGCTCTTCCAAATAACTCCCAAATCTCCCATTTTTTCCCAGTTTTTCCATCCAAAAGTTGCTCCAGAGCAAAAGAGGCACCTGGGAAGCACCAGCACCTGCAAAAAAAACTTCTTTTCCTCCTTCTGCAGGCACTACAGGGGAAGCAGGAGCCTCTCTCCCCCTGCAAACCCACTGGATTTATTGAGGATTTGGGCTCCAGGAAGCCTCATGAACCTTTTTATTGTTTTTAAGGAACACCTCTAATTGCCTACCACTAATTTGCCAGCCAAAAAATCAATTGCAGGTGGAGATAACAGCATTTGGCTGCCTAATTAATTGATGAGTCCCCACAAATCAGGGAGATGGCCAAGCTTACCTTGCACTTACAGCTTCTCTGCCTCCTAATTCTCCACATGTGGAGGCACCAGAAATGTGGGAATTTCAGATTTTTGGTTGGTTTTACTAAAACCAGCAAAGAGAGTCCCCCGTGTGGTCACAGACCTGTTGGGATCATTGAATAATTCCCATGTTCCAAGCTGAGGTTTGTGCTCCAGAGCCCTCACCATGGACACGGATCCCGGTGATAAAATAACATTTAAATCAAAATAAACACACAGAGAGCCCCCAAATAAACACGAGCCATCCCACTGGGGGCTCGATCTTGGCCTTTTTTAAGGTATAAAATCCTAAGTGGGGCAGCCTGGGAGTGTCCCCCCATCCCAAATTCAGGAGCCCAGCTCCGAGGGGACAGAGCGACTCCGGGGGGGATCTCAACGCATCCGCCCCGTCCTGCGGAAAAGCCGCCACAGCGCAAAGCCCGTGCCGGGTCCCAGGGCAGCCGCGCTGCTCTCCCCCTTTCCCCGGGAGCTGCGCGGTTCCGGGCGGGCTCGCAGCGCCACATTGCCACCTGCTGTCCCCGCAGCGCCACATTGCCACCTGCTGTCCCCGCAGCGCCACATTGCCACCTGCTGTCCCCGCAGCGTCCCCGCCATCCGCGGGCAGCGCGCCCCGGCCGCTCCCCGAGCCGGCGCCTTGCGGCGGCGTTTGAAGGGTTAATTAATGAGCTCTGAGTTACAGATGAGCTGGTGCGGGGGGGTCACGCCGGCCACCGGAGCTGCGCCTCACTCCCCGCTCAGGGAGAAAAGCCGCGAGTGGTTTGGGGCGCGGGGCCACAGGCAGAGCAGGGGCCAGGCGGGGAAATGAATTTATCACCAGAGCTGGGCGATGAGAAACAAAACTGAACCCTAAAAACGCCTTCAGCCTATTCCTCCCTCCCTGCGGGCTCAGAGGGAGCGGGGAACGGGGGCTGCAGGCAGCTCATCCCCCCTCCCTCCTCGGTGTTATAAATATATAATAAGGTTGGCTTTCGCATTTGTATGTTCACTTGCAATCTCGTAAGTTAAGTGTGTATTGCTCNAACCCTTTGCTTTATGTTTTGTCTCCTATTGTCTTTATTCTTATTAAACCTTTTATAATTTACCAGAAGTGAACCTCGTTTTTCACATCGGGGAGAGCACTCCCCATCTTCCCGCGGGACCACGGAGCTGATCCGGCGGGGACCCCCCAGCCTCTGCCCGGCTGTGGGGTCCCCCAGGGCAGCAGAAGGATTTGTGCCCCCCCATGGACTGGATTCCAGGGGGGATCTCAGCTCCTGCCCCTCCTTCTGCACCAACTTCGGGGGCTGCTGCTCCCGCAAATTCACACTCCTCTCTCCAGCTCCAGTGCTTTCCCCCCGAAATTCCTAAAACCTTTATCCCAGACGCTCAGCCCTGTCCAACAACAGCACATCCAGGATCCACCCGGGACCCAGCGGCATTGGCTCCACGGGACACAAGGGAGAGAAGCCCCTGTAGCCCCCCCAGTCCCAAATCCTTGCCCCACAAGGACACAGTCGGACGCAGAGTCACCAAAACCCGCCCAGGAATGAATCCTGGCGCATCAGGTGAGCTGTGCATGGCTGCACCGCCGCTCAAACAGCTGCTTCTGCTCCAGCAGTTCAGTCCCTGCACAATAAATCGCGTCCCCGCAGCTCACAGCATCTTGTTTTATCAGCCACGCGTCCAACACGAGGTTTTAACTGGCCCCTGGGATGCTGCACCGAGCTCCCTGCAGCAGATTCCCCCTTCTGCTGAAACCCTGCAAGCACAGCCCAGCCACCTTCTGCTAACACCCTCCACAGCCTGTGCTCCTGCACAGTTTTTTCCTGAAAAACCTGCAGAAAAGTCCATCAGATGTAGGTTTAGGGCAAGATGAAGCCAGCTGGAGCCTGGGTCTTAATGATTGTGGGAAAAAAAAATATTCCTCTGAAATACCATCAAGCTCCCTAAGCATGGAAAGTGGAAAAAAAAAAAAAAAAAAAAAAATAAAAATAAAAATCAGTCTAACCTAGGAGATTCTTTCCTCAGGAGCCAGGAACACGAGGAAAACAAGGCTGTCCTTGCTAATCCAGGCCTAACTTGCAGCCTGCTCCACAGACATTAATCCTCTCTGCAGCTCCCAGCACCAGCTCGGGAGGGAGCAAACAGATGGACAATGACTTATCATTGGAGAGACTTGGATCAGCAACTTAGAAATTCAGATTTCCACAGGAAAAGCAAGTTAGTCATCCAAACAAATAGATATGCCCTGGGGAGATGAAAAATCTGGGTAGCGATGGAGCTAAAATAAAACCTTCAGAAAAATAAAGGCTGTGAGTTTGCAGAGGGGAGAAATAAAGCGAATATGAGGAGAAAAGAGCCACACAAAGCACTGACAACTCTGCTAAATGCTCGGGGTTTTTGTGTGGGGCTGCATTTCTGACACAAGGAAACAAAGACTGATCTTAAAAGCACCGAGTAGATTTGTCTCTGGGACATCCAGGGCCATATCTTTGTGTTTCCCCCGGTGTTTTAATATTTCCTGGCTCCAAAGGCTGCCGAGGAAAGCTGAGGCTGCCTGGGGTGGGATGCTCAGGATATATTCCTGATTAAGGAATATATCAGGATTCTTATTCAGGATTTCGGGTGAAAACGATGGCGGGTGGGAGCTCAGGGAGCAGGATCTGAGGCAGCCAAGAGCTCCCCTGCAGCAGCTCCTCAGGAGCACCCTGCTAAATGCTCGGTGGCAGGGCAGGGATGGCGGGGCTGAGCTCAGCGCCCCTCTTGGGGACATCCCAGGTGACAGAGCAGGAGCAGCCCGGGCACAGCAGGGGCATCTCCTGATCCCTCTGCCTCCCACCTGCCCAGAAATCCTCTGCCAGGTCCACGGATGTGTTATAAATACAGATTTTAGTATTGCCTTTCCAAATATGAAAAGGAAGGACATATGTAGAATGTCGGAATAACTTTGCTCTGTTATATAGTTTTTATTTCTGCTGTCAACAAAACTTAGAAATAGAGTGATAAATATATCTAGGGACATGGGACAATATTAAAATAGATGTTAGGATGCTTTTATCCATGGAACTGACTCATGTGATTCCTCACATTTGGGGTTATCCTGTCAGGATGGAGAGAACAGTGACAGAACCCCGAACCCCAAGGAAGGATTTAGTGACCCCTCGTTATCAAGGAGTCTAAAAACAACAGGATGGAACCACCAGGATAAATAAAATATATTGATTTAACCTACAGGACGGCATGAAGACAAGTCAAAGGTCAAAAACCAAGCAAAAACACCAAAACTCAAAGGAATGTTTGAATCATGCACAGCAGTTTATGAATATGCAACAAGCTG
>VZSE01014389.1:4508378-4528963 GCA_013398275.1 Promerops cafer | reverse complement strand
ATAAAATATAAAATATAAAATAACAAACTAAGCAAGTAAATTGTATTTCAAAAGCTTCTAGTATAAACAGCAGTTCAGCTGAACTGCAACAAGCCACAGTAACTCCACAGTCAGCTTGCTCTCTAGATGCTTGATTTGTGCAACAATGTACTATGCAGTAAATTGAAGCATCTTATTCTTTTATCCCTTTAGGGTTTGGATTTCAAAAATGATCATTTTTTTGCAAAGCCTTGAACCTTGTTCACTATGTTTAATGTGTCCTAACACATTAAACAAGAATATAACCAGCAGTCATAAGAAGTAAAAAGTTTGCACACTGCATACAAACAGATTGAATATAAAACTCTAGAAAAAAGTGCTTTGGAACTCATGAGAAACCACTGTCATAGCCAAACAGCAGATTATTTCTTACATTTTCAAGGAACCTGAACAAACATAAGCATCTTTGAAATTACTTGTCTGCAAGTCCTACTCTCCAATGGCTCCTTCTTTTGCTCAGTGCTACTTCTGAGGTAGGAATGTGAGCCAAAACTTTAGAAAACTGATCTCAAAAACCTGACAGCCCCAAATTTTGGTCCAGAAACACAAAAAACACCTCTACTGAGAAGGTGCACTAATTCAGTAAATGTTCTCTTAGTAGATGTACTCCTTCCCCAGCGCATTATTCATGCAAAATAATTTGTTCAATCATAGGTTTTTTACAATTTGAATACCAAACACAGAAAGGTGCACCAAGACTACATGCCAGCCTGATCTATGAAACTAGAGCTTGACAATCCCTTTACTGCACACATTTATCACCAAGAGACCAGTAAGCAAGAAGAGACTTTTTAAAATGCAACTCACTAATTCAGGACTGGCAGTAAAACAGAATATGAGATAAACAATGGGTTTTAGTTTCAACATTAAAGTCTAGTACTCAATGAAAGGGCTTACAAGAGTGGGATCTGGACTTACAGATTCACTTGTAAAGCAGCAAAGCTACAGTCATCCAACACTTTTGTCAACATAATAAAAATGTATCAGAAATTATCACACCTTGTTGTGGGGTACAAGAAAATTTTTTGCCCTGGGCTTTCAGTCTGAAAAACAAGTCTTTGAGCAAAGAACACAATTAATTGATCTAAATACTGATGAATACAGACATTGTCAGGCAGATTTCAAAAAAATTTCTTTCCCTTATTCATGAATTAAGATGTTATTAAAATTGTGTACCTGCCTGATCAGTAATCTTAAAGACTGATTTAAAAAGGAAAGCAGCATTAAAACTAAGGCCCCAGTATTTAAGAAAATAGCTATCAGTCATTCTAAGTCTGGGCTTTGTCAAATCCAAAATACTCATATTTTCATTTGTCAGTGTTGTATTGGTATCGAAAAATACTTGCAGATAAAGGTAAAATGGTATTTATTAAGTACTTTCTACTGTTGAAGGACAATGAACCCAGTTGATCCTAAAATGGATGCTTTCTTTATATACCACAGGACTAAGCAAGGCCTATTGCTCTGCAGTCATGGAGAATCATTTAGCAGAACTGATTAACATTTGACTATTACTGTTGCACGCATTTCTAACGTTCTTTATGAGCTTCTCACCAATTTGGTCTCTGGGTTAAAAAAAACATCTACTAGGCAAATGAAATAATGACTCATTAAACCCCTTTAGCCATGAGGCTGCTGTTAATGCTGTTAGTGGCTTCATGTCACTTCTTTAATGACATTTTCCACATCAGTGTGTTTTCAGCATAAGGCAGACATTTACTAGGGCTCTGGTTTGATGCCACACGTACACCTGAACATCCTGCTTATCTGCTCAGAAATTGTTGCTGACATCACAACAGCACTTATTTACATATCCAGAATTAACAGTTTACTTTGTTACTATTAACTCCCAATTAAAAAAAAAAATAGGACATTTACTTTTTGGTTTTGGAGTACGAATGATTGTACATGAAGAAAACAGCATGGTAAAGTACCTCACACATCCCTGTAAATGTTAAATGGAAGTTTATTAGATGCTGAATAAAACCTAATTTAACTGAAGCATGAGACATATATATCTTTTGCAATTCAATTGCATTTTATTGTCCACTGCAGACAAGCTCAGTTTTCTTGTACGTATTCAGAATGGAGACTTAATGAAGCAAAAAAAGCTATATCTAGTATCAAATTATTTTTCAATTGCTTTATATTGCCATATTGGATTTCTCATTTTCTTCACTTGTATTCCTTTTGTAGTCTCATAGCTTGAGAAAAATCCCTATTTCAAAATCAGATATTAGCTTCAGGCATAAGTTGATCCTGTTGAGCAGCTATTTTACTGTGGTTTGCAATTCTGTTTGGTTTTCCGTTTTCAGTGTTCACACGCTAATTAGTTACATGGAAATTAAACTTCTGCAGGATTCTATGGGGATTCAAATAAAGGCCAAAAAATGGCAGGGGTGTGGCACGCAAAATGTTTTTAAACCTTCTTTCCCCTTGCTTATTTCCTTTAAAAGAAAAAAAAAAAAAAAGAGTGCATTGTTTTACTTACATTTAGTTTAATCTAAAGTATTTAAAGAGGAAAATTTTTTTCCAATCTGTGGTTTACAACACACTTATTTTACTCGTACATGCAGAATTGAAGATACTGCCACATTGAACAGTTCATTTCTCAAGCATTACAACTATACTATTAAGACAGCACTAAGTACATGGTTTTGAGTAGGTACGTGTGAGGTGGGATGGGGGGGACAGGTGGGGCAAAAGAGAGAAAAAAAAAAGACACAGACACACAGCCACCTGACATGCCAAAAGACATCCCAAAGCAGTACAGACTCCTTCAAGAAAGGAATGTTTCAATATAACAACATCCAAAAAAGCTATTGTTTTAAAGAAGAAACCCAAGTGAGATGAAAAGAAGTACAAAAAGTTTCCCTCCAGATGCATTTCAGTTACTAATTTTCAAGACAACAAAAAGTTGCAAAATAAGAGACCACAAAACCACAGGTCAACCTTTCCAGCACGCGCATCCCAAAGAAGGGAACAGCTCTAAATTTGACACAGTATTATCACATTGAGATTCAAGTTTCTCTCCAGCTCCAACTTTAGCTCAATAGAAGATGAATCATCAGTGAAATTTAGCTTTCTGTCCCATGATTTTCTGTCATCCTCATAGAGTATGCAGATCATAGGAAGTTTTAAATGAGGACAACCAGCCTCCTTGAACAGTTCCACTTTACTTTCATCATGTACCTTGACTGACAGAGTAGAATGTCATTAAGCACTAAACAATAAACTCTTTGAACATCGACTGCGTGATATACCTTTTTTACAAGGAAATGGCATTTATACACAGAGCTAGAGGGTCCTGAGTCCTCCTACTATCCACAGTCCGGCTGACCAAAGAAATGACTGCCAATATGTATTTTCTGTAGTGAAGCAATGCAATCAAACCACAGGAAAACTTCAATGTAAACAATGCAAACACAAAACCTTTTCCACATCAGCATGTCATGATTTCTATGTTATTTCATCTAGAAGTACACCAGACATTTTACTTTGGAAACTGTAAGAAAGTTCACCATCATTTTGAAGACTTCTAAAATCTAATGACTTTATACTGAGCATTACATTATCAGTGTACTGATAGTAGACTTTTATTTCACACCCGAGTCGTACTTAGAGAAGAAAAATACTGTGTCTTTTGTGCATGTTGTTTTTCCATCAGTGAGTGAAAACTGACTGCAATTAGCTTTAGGCTCCAATAGCACATTAGTCCCTTTCAAGCATCAAATTCACAAAAGAATAGGAACTCTGTAGTGTTTTAGCCAAAACTTCCAACAGCTGCACCCACTGAGTCACTCAAAGAACAGATCAATTGTTGTACCCAATTTAGGTACCACGACATACAGCATCTAATAATCAACTTGCAAAAAACACTAAGCACTTAACTTTAACCAAATGGTACTTAGCTAGTATTTTGTAGTATATAGATAGTTGCATTTCAGTAGAACTGTTCATACAGTGTACAGGGCTCAATCCTGTTAGTTTCTGCACATCCTGTTAGACAGGTATCCACCACATAAGGTAGAAAAAAACTGTGCTCCAACATTTGGCTTTAAAGCACTACTATGTTAGAACAAATAAATGTTACTCATTCATCATTCTAGCTAAACTTTGCAGGCAGAATAAGACAGAAATAGCCAGACTGAAATTTCATGAAAGCCACATGTACTTTTTCATCTGACCTCACACAGAACAGGGAAGACTAGTATCTGTGTTTACACACTGTCTCTCTAACTTCAGCAACAGGAAAACATAGTTATACCCACTTACCCTCTTGATATAAGAGCCAAACAATTTCTATTTAAATCAGTACAGAAGTACAACAGATATGAAATCTGAGAAATTTAGGCCATTGGAGTTAATCTATCAATATTTGTATTAAGACAGTGCCTTATAGCCCTTTTATTTCCCAGGCAAACTCTGTGGCTCACAGCACCTCTCTCCCAGTTAACCATCAGCTGGGCTCCAGGTATCACTCCAGAGATCTCCTTGTGCCTCTGAAGCAGGAGCAGTGCTTGGAAAACACTGCCACCTCACCTCTCTTTGCCTCTGTGTACACCCAACTCAACTGTGATTGTATTTACCAGCAAGACCCATAGCACTGGCCAAAGCAGAAAATTAAAATTGATTGAACAAGGCACAGAGATCTACAGAATTACTTAAAAAAGCTCAGTAGGAACTGATTACAATTCCCACAGAGTTACCTAATAGTCTACCGACACTTGAGATAATTTGAACAAAAACATAGGCCAAAACACAAAATAAAGTGTATAACATGATTTAGTGGTCAATAACAAGAGATGAATGGAAGAGAGCTATATAAAATAACACAAAAAACTGCCACAAGGTCACTGCTAGAAAACTGCTGATCCTAGTTTAAATGGCCAAGAGGATGATCTACTGACTGCAACAGAACCTACAAATCCAGCTGGAGCAATACATTTACCTTTCCTTGTTTCATTTTTATTGAACGAGTGTATATGACACACACTACCATCTTCTGGACAAAGTGCTGAACTGAGCCACTAACACAGAAGATGGCTTTTGGGTTTTTGTTGTGACAACCTCTTTACCATCACGCTTACCTGAGGCAGATGCAAAACAACCTGGGATGTGTGGAGACCATATAGTGCTGTAAATGACCCCTTCATGGCCTTTAAAAGTGCATAATGACTTCCCCACAGCTGGATCCCACTGAATAACGGAAAAAAGAAGACTGTTGAGATACACATTCAGTAAGAAATGAAAGGGTTTCATACACTGAAAAAGAAAATTTATACATACAGAGAGGACTAAATGAACTTCTTTAAAAAAAGGCATTTGTATGCTTACACTGGTATCAACTGAGAGTTTATGCAACCCCTCAATTAAAGCAGAATTTCAGCCACAGGGTAAAAATAAACAGAACAAGAGAATCCATGTTGTTTCTTAACACAAAGAACTATGAGATCCAAAAGAAATCACACTTTTCACCTTCACCAGAGAACCAACATACCAGCTTGGCTGTTTGATCCCATGAACCAGACACCACTAGCTGCTCTCCTCTAGTTTGGCTCCAGTCAACACTATATGCCTGTAAATGACATAAGAGGACAGTTCGAAGGAGAATTAGAATACAAGTTTCAGGCTGTAGTTAGCCAGAGTTTCACAAAATAGACTTGGATTTGCAGATTGTATCCTAATTAGCTGAAAAACCATACCACTAAAGCACAGCAAAACTGCCAACAATACCATTTACCTGAAAAAAATTAAATTTAGCATCACAGTTAGACATTAAAGGTATATACAGGCTAACAAAAGTATCCAAAAAAGCAAAGGTGGGCCAAAACTGAGGAAAAAGAAAATTGTAACAAAATCCACATACATCTGCCATCACTAGTGGTTTACCACTTTAAAAGCCATAATTCAGACTTGATTTCTTATCGCTGATGCAATTTTATTTAAAGATCTACAGTTTCCAATTGCTAGCCATCTCTCACTGTAAATGCCATCTCTCTTCAGAGCTGACTTTGAGATTTTAGCTAACAATAAATGCTTTTTTATTATATCTAATTCTCCTAAGAAATACATGTCATAAAATACTCCTTGTTTTCATCTTTTCCAGGTTCTATGGCACTCTTCTTTTACCACCCAAATCCTCAAACAAGTCAAATAAAATAAACTAAAAACTCACTTTCCCTCATAACTACTCATTTCAGCTATTAAGAAATTACTTTCCACTGTGTAGTTGAAATAAGCTCCCTCTTCCCTGACAGCATATTCTAATGCTGGTCCCTGCTTTGACAGAGGATACCTTAACTCCACCCTTCGCTGCTGATTTTTCAGCTCTGCTGCTTCACAAAAACAAATGCACTAAGGTAGTTCTTTAAATGATTTAAAGTCTTCAAGTCTCAAGTACATGTACAACTTCAATCTTCAAATACACATTTTTACTTGATGGAAGGTGCATTCTGTTTTGTCTGGTTTTACCTCACACTAAAGTGATTCAATAAGCTGCAGCGGGACATGAACCATTTCAGTGTAAGGTGAATAAATATTAGATAAAACAGTTCATCCACTTTACCTCTTGACCCAATCAGAGCTCCCAGGACACTTCTCAGAAATGTGGTCACTAACTACAAATAGTAGGTGGCACTGCTCTCAACAGCTGGGCCACTAACCACCGAGGATTTGTACTCTGCCTTGGATAACCTAGTTCTAGCATAGCACTGGATATGGTCTGCAAGTCAACATACTAGATGTTGTGTTTGTCTTGGATAGATGGAATTGTGCACTTAATAAGAGCAACCCTATTTTGAAGGTGGAAGTGCTTGGACCTGTGTCACCAGATTAGAAAAGCAGAGAAGCTGAAAGAGAAAGAAATCCAGCAACTGTCAAAGTCTTCTATGGAAAGTGTTCTGTGTGAGAATGGAAATCAAGGTAATATTTAGCTATTTCTGAGCATTTTCCTTTCTAAGAAATATTTCAGTCTATGCTAGATCCAGCTTAAATGAACTGGTTTTCATCTATTTGCTTATCTTCCATAAGTGGAACGCAACCACTGCACAGAGAGAAACAAGCTGCTTTATCTGCAACTCTCCTTTTTTATTTGACAAAGTCCTGCTTCCCATATCATACTGCTCTAGAACCATTTTGTACTAACTCCCTTCCTTGAGAAGCTTATAGTCCAAACATACAAGACACTGGGACAGTACTTGACAAAAGCCACTTAACCAACTGAGAGGTAATTCTTCTGGGTTTTTTTGCCAAACCATACTCTTGACTTTTCTACTTTTGTTAGCTAACTAATTGTACTACAGCTCATTAAAACATGCTCCTTTCCACTCTAACTCTTCCTCCTAAAATAGTAACAAAGGAAACACACCAGTACCTCTCCATAGATTCTAAGAATGGAAGATACGACAGTTCTCCAAAGTGGCTCCCAAGCTCCTCACAAATATTTCTCTCTTAGCCTTTGAATCTGTGTGATGGCCTGAGCTCAAGTCCTAAGCTGTTGCTGTTTGAACATGGCCCTTATTGTATCACTACAGAGTATGCCTCTTTCACACAACAGCTCAGTAAGTGCTTGGCTCTCATATTCATATTCAGGATTTTCTAGAGAGGAACAGATCTTTGGGAGACACGCCACACAATCCACGTAGCTGGTATTCAGTACATTGTACTTGGGATGCATCAGATCTACTGCACGGATAGGGCAAAGCACTCACAGGGCCCCAGCTCGCTCCCAAGCCATGCGCACGTAGATCTGCTGAGCACGTGCTGTGACACAGACCTGGGCACACATGGCACACAGGGCTGGCACTGCTCAGCGCGCTGCAGCTGCAGCAGAGGCAGCGGGACCTGGTGAGCTCTCCTTCGGGCAAGAATTACAAACAGAACAGACAACAGACTCGGGAAAAACAACATATACTGTCCATTTGGCACGTGACAGGTCTAGGTAATAGGAAGAGGATGAAAAGAAGACAGTGTGAAGAACCCAGTAAGGTTCACTTTTATTCTTCTTTCCTTCTCATGCTATCCTCCAACATAAACTTACGACACTTCAATGGAAGCTGTGTTGAGCAACTGGGAAAGACTAAAAACACAGCACAAACCTTTAGTGCTTTATCTTCAATCATAAAATAAATGAACCTTAGTTTATGCCTAAACAGCAGCAAGAAATGCCTCAGGCAAGATAAAAAGATGAGGGGAAAAAAAGATGTAAAAACATAAAAAAATAGCTTAAAATAAATGTTCAGGCTCACTTTACAAGACAAATTTAATTCAAGCATTCTATTATCTCACAATCCAGTGAGATTTCATCAAAACCAAAGTAAATCAGACTAATTTATTCATGAGATTCAGCAGTTGGCTAGTGCTGGAATAAAACTCATTGTCCTTTGATAATGCAAATTCACTTTTAAATTAAAAATGCACATTCTTTTTGAGAAGGGACAATGATCTCATTTAGAAAAAAAGAAACATCTCTGTCAATCACGCATTAGAAAGAATATAAAATGCAGTGACAAAACTGCCATTAAAAGTGTCAGGGATTAAGGAAGGTAGTGAGAACACTGTCTGCCAGTGTATACCACAAATTACTAGGTAAATTCCTTCTGAGATCTGTCCTCTTAATACAAGTTTATAAAGAATCAATACAAACCTTTCATATCTCACAATAAACTCTCAGCCCACGTTTCCTATATTGTCTTTCTAAGCACAGTTGAATACATGCACCTCCTATGCTAACGGCTCAGCTAAGACATAGACACAGAAATGTTTATTTCACAAACAACAGATGGTGTAGCAGAACCAAAATACACTTACTGACCATTTAAATGAGAAAATGACAGAAACAAACTAACCAAAAAAAAAAAGGTACTATGTCTCACCTACGTCTTTCTGTAACTACTATCAGCCTTTGAATATTATCAAAATCCTGATCACGGCTAGAAACTCCTCTCTCAAAATTCTCAGTTTACAAAGTAGGTGTATTCAACTGAAATAGAAAAACTACAAAGAAATAAGCCACAGAAGATGGGCTCTTGTGTAACTACAGTCACTCAGCATTTAGCTTTTTGCTTCATATCTGAAAAAATCTTGAGATTTTTGGGAATGAAACTGAATTTCCTCAATCAGTTTTTTGACAGCATATCTACTAGATTATTTTCTTGAGATCAATGTCATTTAAATAAAGCATCAGTAAAGCCAGTAAAATGCAGGCTGAAACTCACTGCACCTTAAGTTCAAAGATTTAACAGAAGTGAGTGGAGGGTTAGAAGGAAAGCTTAAAAAAAGGGAAGAAAAATCACTTCAGGAAAGATATATGTACTACAGTATAAATATCCTTAAAACTATGCAAATATATTTATGAACCTGAATATAACATTTTTCCCTACCCATACAGCACTGCATAAAGAAACTGAGATTTTAAGAAAATCAAATGCAACAGTATCAAACCAAGGCTAAAAAAACATACACACTGTCCCAACATTTGACTACTGTTATTTGAGTAGGATCTCACAGATACTAGAAGGGAAAAGGATAAGCAGATCCGAGTGCAACCCAACTGCTAAGGATCTGCATAATGTGTATTGCTCCACAACCTCAAGAATAAGACTGATATATCAGCTGTCTGATTTAGACCTATCTAATAAAGCTCTCTAAAAATCACAGCGTGACTGCAGTAATTTCATACATCACAATGATTACTTAGCCTGTAAGGAACCACAAATGCTCTTTCTGAATATATTAGATTTGTGTAATCAAGCAGTACTTACTGCAGTGTATGAACATGCAAAAGAACATCCACTTTATACTCAAGTTATTAATTCACACCACAGACCCAAAAAAGTTATAAACCAAAAAGCTGCTTTTGATTATAAGACTACAAATAAATATTTTAATTATTCAAAAGTAAGAGCATCCATTAAATTTTTTAATTTGCCCGATTTACCTCGAGAGTGTGCTCTTTATAGACTTGCAGTGGACCTTTGGTTTTAGCCATATCCCAGATTTGCAGAGATCCATCTCCACTACAAGTGATCAACATGTTTTCATTATTCTCACTCCAGGTCACATCAAACAGGCCATCATTCCAGTCAAAACTAAATTGGAAAAATGAAGATATTTATCTGTGAGAAAACACGACATAGAAGTCTGGACTAGTTCCATGCAAAGATAGTCTTTAAATTGCCCTTTTTACCATTCTAAACAGCATTTTTATATATTTGAGTTTCAAGTGAATCTCCTCACAATTAATTTACTTGTTTGAATGTCAATTTCTACAACCATATGCCAGAATAGATTGATTAAGTTAAAGCCTAAATGAGCCAAGGACCTTCCACACACAAAGAAGGAACTCTGATTTCAGTCTAAAACTCGACATGCAAACAGAGGTACAACACGCCTCAGTCTGATTTATGGTTTCTCCGGAATGTAAGAGCACTTTGTTTCCAACAACTGAGGTAAAGAAAGAAATAAAACTGTTGGAAGAGCCCTATCCAATTCACAACACCACTAAAAATCTGAGTCACAATGAAAACCCAACAGAAACACAGTCATGAATTTACTGAAGAACTCTACACTCCCTTGAAAACGCTTTCAACACACCAACAGTTCACCATATGGGATCTGATGCCAAATATTAGTTACCCTGCAACAGCTATCAATTACTGCAATATTATCTGATGGGAAAAATGAATTTATTTACCCCCTTTTCATGGAAGGTTTAGCTAAGCTTACGTCAAACTTGATGGCACTCTGCAGTAATGATAAGGTAAAGGCAGGCACACGGAACATTTTGATAAACAGCACAGTCTGTGGGTCAGGAACTTAAGAGGACTTTCTACCACAAAATAAATAGAGTCACTGGAAACAGAAGTGAACTGTACTAAACCAGAGTACTTACCAGAAGTAACAGAGTGTTGAACATCTTCAAAGAGTCTTGTTTTATAATTATGAATGAAAAAAAGTTTCTCTGAATATGATTAACTATTTTTTAAGCATTTCTGTATCAGCCACCATAATCTCAACAATCACTGTTTCAAGGCTTTCCTTAAAACATTTTAGGTTATTAACAGTGAAGTATTAAACCCCCTCCTTTCTGACCTTTCTCCTCCCATCCACAACAAAATCAACCTCCTTAAAACCGTTAGAAAATTTTATCTCCTAGGAAGGACCTCCACAACTTGATGTAGCTTCCTGCTCTATTTTCAGTATTAATCAATCATAAGGGCATAAATCTAGGTCTCAAGGCACTGCTCCTAAAAAGCTAGAACTTATAATTTCAAGTGAGGGCAGACAAGCTGCTCTTAATTCACGTTGTCAGTTTTCTATAAGGTGGTTTATACGATGGAAATGGTTCAAGCCAGATACTTCCCATAACAAAATCAATGCAATGCAAACATATCTTTTGTATTGTATGTAATTACAAATACAAAGACCTGCATTCAGTAGCTGCTTCAGAGTAGGAAAAATACTTTAGCACTAAAAATAACCAAAAATATTTCAGTTATGCCAGGTACTCACAAGTATAAAGTAAGTTTTTCTCTTACGAGAGCAAAAGATAAACTTGTATTACCTCCTGAGCAGAACAATCCCAGCTTCATTTTCTTCCAGCACTGCCAGAGTTCCACAACCTAAACCAGCAAAATGAAACAAAATATCACTAGTTCCCCAGTGCCAAAGGAAACTGGAGTGGTTCTGAGGTAGCTTCCATGTGCAAACACAAAGGGCACGTGAACTTTAAGGGACCTAACAACTACTTGCATAATTAAACATCTTGTGCTCTCATGTTCTCTAAAACAGTAATTCATTTACATCACATTGTTCTGAATTGATTTTGGTGGGGGTTTTTTGTTTTTTTTTTTTTTTTTTTTTTTTTTTTTTTTTTTTTTTTTTTTTTTACTCCAGTATATCTGTAGGTGAAGTTGAAAAATACTTGCTTATAAAGCATAAAAGTGCATTTTGCCCATGGGCCTCACATGACAGACATACCAACAGGGAGCTCCCTTTTGTCTTTTTGATAACACAGCAGACCAAACACTTTTTTCACCCCTTCCTGAATATAGTAATACAAACACAGGTCACCAGAAACTAAACAAATAATTTAGTTCTGATAAAACACACAATCGGTTCTGCTTCCTCATCTGATGGGGATATTAAAGTAATTCTACACTTGGATATTTTTTTTTTAATTAATGTTTTGGGAAGCAATACTCCCACTGGAAATGAAAAAGGTGCCAGTACTGAGGAATGCTCAGCTTTCAAGAGACCACAGGGTCACCAGGGCCTGCCTGGACACTCAGGGACTAAAACAAGAACAGCTGAGGCCACAGAATCACAGGATAAGCGGAGCTGGAAAGGACCCATGAGGACCGAGTCCAACTCCCGGCCCTGCACAGCACCATCCCTTAGAGTCATGCCCGAGAGCATCGTCCAAACACTTTAATTCTGTCAGGCTTGACGCTGCGAACACTTCCATGGGGAGCCTATTCCAGTGCCCAAGCACCCTCTGGGTGAAGAACCTTTTCCTGAGATCCAACCTAAACCACCCCTGACACAACTTCAGACCATTCCCTCTGGTCCTGTCACCAGAAAAAGTTATTTTCAGACATTTTAGTCACACTGTGTACGTCTATACTACCATATTTATTCTCGACCCTATCAAATGAGCGCTCCTCCGCGAGGGCGTTGTGAGAAGTACCAGGGCAGCAGCGGGATGGAACTTGGGAAGAGGCAGATCCCGGCGGGCTGTGGAGGGCAAGGGGCAGCTCCCGCGACGCCCCCGGCCCGGCCGCGGGGCACAGGCGCTGTCTCACAGCAAAACAAACGCAGGGGAAAGGGAAATCGTCCCCAAACGCTTTGGCATTTGACCGTCCGTCCTTCCGTACACCCACGTTTCCAGCCTCCTCCTCCTCCCGTGAGGAGCCACGTTCCCGGTCACCCCCGCCGCGCCGCCCCCCGCACCTGCCATGCCGTAGTACTGCGCGGCGGCGCAGGCCACGCGCCCCGGGCAGTATGGCGAGAACTCCACCGCGTACCCGTGCAGCCCGGGCAGCCGCAGGGCGGCCGCGCCCNCCCGCCGGGCGGTGCCGGAGCCGCGGCGCCGCCACCGCCATCTTTGGCCATGGCAGGGGGCGGCCCGGGGCGCTGCCGGTGCGGGGAGTCGGGGAACACCAACCCTCAGAATCGCCTTTCTGCGCAGAAGGAATCACTTCCAAATTTCAGAAACAATCCGCTCTTTCATACGCCACGTAGGACATAGATCAGCTCGGGGTGTGTGCATCAGCTGGAATACATGAGATGTTTCAGTCATAAGTATGTGCGTTAGCTTTCATTTTTCCTTTTGAAAGGACCTTCTAAGCTTTTCATTCTCCTAATTTCTTGAATAGATCTGCATATGATGTCATTCTTCTCAGTATACAATTGTGCTTTATGGAAGTCTTTTTATGAATAAACTTACTACACCTGTGACAACTTATGTTTAAGTCGGTGGGAATTTCGCCTTTGAAAGGAAGAGGTGGGCAGGGGGTGTTCAGGCTTAGAAAGTTAATAGCAGAGCTGCAGCTTTTGCCATAATTTACCCTATATATATCCATATCTATGTCCCTTAAAATACAGATACAGAGATTATTCCAGTTGGACACAGACCACCCCAATTAGTCACAATGACCCCATCTGTGTTTAAAGATAAAAATGCAAAAGTATCATTTTACACTTTCAGAAGTTACAGCAAAGGCAAAATAGATTATTTAATCACAGTTACTTCATGGAACTTGGACCATAGTTACGTACTCCTGCTACCCGGCCTTATATTTAAAACTAAACCTTGACTACAAAATCCATTGTAAAGCCACAAAAATATCCATTTGCTTAAACTGGCATTCAGATGCAGAATGAGGCAGTTCTACTCATTCAGTCTTGTAATAAAAATGAAAACAAATGTGTTTATCAAATAGCCTCCAGGATTTTAGAGTAAAATCAGTTCAAATTCAGTGCAAGTGAAGCTCAATTTAATGTATCCTTTGGATTACCACAGCAGTTCTCAAAGCCTCGTAACTGGCAATTTATAGGCTTCATTTATTGACATCATGTGAAATCAGATTTTTTTAACCCTGGGGCAAAGGAATACCTTACAGAATTGGCTGCTCCAGGCCAAATTCAACCAATTTTAGCTTCTGTGGAATCTTTTTACATCAATTTATCTTTTAAAAATGCAAGTTACAGGACAGTTTTCTGAGCAAGTATTTTTAAAGTAATTGCCCTTTGTGACTGGGATGTCAATGGCAATGCTTGAAAAGACACAAGGCCACCACAGGGGTACAGTAAGTAAATTTGGACACTGCCATTTGCAAGGTGTCAGGGAGTCAGATGCTTAACTGTGTTAGTCCAGTTACTATATAGACAATGTAGCACTGAATTGGAAAGGTTTTATCAAGTGCATTTTTTCCAAGCTAGTTGATCTTTTGAAATGAGTGAAATTCTGCAAAGAGGTTATGCAAACAGGAACCAGTTCTTATCAGTGGCCCAGCTTTATTTTAAAGACACAATTAAAAGAATTTTCATAGACATAAAGATCAAGAAGTGGATAAAATGTTACAAGGAAGTCCTGAGAGAAGGACTAGTTCTCAAACATTTTTTTCACAGACAAACTTGTGAATTCAGGTTTTGAAGATCCATGGAAGTAGAAAGCAAAATAATACGGACGGTGAAAGTATTTGAATAGGATAGTTTCAAGGTAGGATGGCAACAAAAGGAACAAAAGCTACTTTACAGGCAAAGAGAGAAGGTCCCAACAAACGAAGTTGATAAACATGACTATTTCCTCCTCAGCATCTGGGCAGCTGAATAAATTCAAGAAACATGAAGGACCACCAATCATAGCAGCATTTTATATGCAGCTACTGAAACCAAATGATCTACCAGCCAGCTCCTTTCAGCTAACACCAAATCACAGAATCACAAAATTAATTAAATTGGAAAAGACCTCTGAGATCACCGAGTGCAACCTATGTCTGAACACCACCATGTCAACCAGACCATGGCACTCAGTGCCACCTCCAGGCTTTTGTTACATACCTCCAGGGACGGTGACTCCACCACCTCCACAGGCAGCCCATTCCAATGTCTAATCACCCTTTCTGTGAAGAAATTCCTCCTAATGTCCAACCTAAATCTCCCCTGGCTCAGCTTGAGGCCATTTCCTCTCATCCTGTCAAAAGTTGCCGGGGAGGAGAGGCTGAGCCCTACCTGCCTACACCTGCCTTTCGAGGTGTTGTAGAGATGAGCCTCCTCATCTCCATGCTGAACACCCCCAGCTTCTTCAGCTGCTCCTCATCAGACTTGTGTTTCAGAGCCTTCACCACCTTTGTTGTCCTTCTCTGGACTTGCTCCAGCACCTCAATGTCTGTCCTGAACTGAGGGGCCCAGAACTGGACAGAGGCCATGAGGTGTGGCCTCACCAGTGCAGAGGAAGGAGCCAGACAGATTCTTCCAAACAGGCGGATCCTGCGCGCAGCAGTAGATGGCAGCCGTGTTCCACGCAAAAAAAGAGAGCCTTCAGTTGAAGGAAAAAATCCCCAACTGCACTGAAATTGCTGTTTTCCTAACACAACATAATTTCAATAAAAAAAGGGAATGTTGCTCAGTATGCAGTTTTAGGCTATCTTCATGCAGCTGTCACTTCTCTACGCTCAGCTCACAGTACCCCTCGTTAGCATTAGAATAGGTGGCTGGGATGCTTAGTGCAGTATCTCCACCCTTTCTGTCCCAAGAGCTCTGCTCTGTTACAAACACATGTCCCTCATTTCCTCAGCTTGCTAGCTGACAGGTAGCTTAGGTGTGAGTTGAACTGATAACCATCACTTCTGTGTGCACAAATCCTTCCAAAACCCTTGCTGGTCAGCAGGAACAGTAATCAGAAAGGCTTGAGTCCAAGTGTTTGAACAACTTATAAAAAGATCTTTTCTCCCAGAGAAGTAGAATGTGAGCTATTTCCTCATGTGCAAGGGCAGGTAGCTTAAAACACTGAAAATATTCAAGGACTGTAGTTAACTTTTGTCTGTCTTTTAACTATTGAACCATTCCCTAGGCTCCGTGCTATCAAGATTTTCTTCTCAAGTGAATGCTTACTGACTAATAGAAGCATAGAGATGTTTCCAGCTGATATCCCCATAACATCATAAAGCCAAATGTGTTGCAGCTTTAGAAAAAGCGTTTACAATCCCAAGGTTCATTTAAGATTGAAGAACTGGCAACACTGAAAATAAACAAATAAAAGTAACCAAGGGGGTTGCAGTAATGAATGCAAAGGGAAAAAGCTCCCCTCATATGGCTAAACTGAGGGTTATGGCATTTGGAAGGAAGAGGCAGTTAGCATGGAGGCTTTTCTGGAAGTTTAAAAGAATAAAAGAAGCAAGAGGAGTGAAAGACACTGGAGCAAATGAAGATTTAGACACAGAGATTTAGAAAGAAATGTGAGAATTATGGGGAAGGAGAGAAAGGGAAAGAAGCAAGAACAGCACACAATCTTCACCATGATCACAAGAAAAGGGCTACAAGGACAATCCTGACTGGTGAAATATCCATTCCTGATGATGTATCCACATTGTTCAGTCAGGTTTTGCTGGCTGCCACCCATGTGCACCATGCTGTAATTTGGTAAGCAGATTCCCCATGTTATTACTGTTCCATGATCAGCTGCATCCCTACACAATGGCCACCGGTCTCTATCTCCTCCCCCCACTTCTACTTAAATATTGTTTTAAATGTTCAGTGTGACCATAAGTGTATCTTTTCTTAAAGACTGGCAACTGGCTGCCTCAAAATACTGCCTTCTCCCTATTGAACTTAAAAGTAACTTCTCATTGTCTACAGTGATATACTTAGTCTAACTTCTTAGATAGCTTTTAGAAACAAGGTTTTTTAATTTCAGTTTAACCATTTCTAGTGCTTGTGAGAGTTCTGGCCTAAAGGTTACAAAATCACATTAACGTACTCACTTTCAATATCTCATTCAAATTTTTGTATCTCCAAGTTTCTTTAAATTCTTTTGGGTTTTTTAGATACTTATAATTGAAGCATGCTGGACTCCTGAAAACTTTTTCCTGTTTATCAGTGAAGAATTTACAGTGAATCTCCAAACTCTCACTCCTATATGTTATCCTGTAGTTAAATAAGAGGGCCTGAGAGGATTAATGAAATTTCACATCCATTTTAAACCCAGTATTTGTGGAGATAAATTTCAGTTTATTCTATGAGTTCCATCCACATTACCACAAACAAATTCAAAATGCAGATTCGTGTAAAATAATTTTTCTCCCTCTACTGGACATGGATGGCCACAATACATGAGAAATATAAATTAGACATTAGTTATGTTTAGGTTTAATGTCTATAAATCAGGATACATTTGAATTGGGTTTTTTTTGGTATGAATGTTGTTTGCGCTAGTTGGATCAGCTAAATCAAGCCTGTAGTATTTGTCATATGCTGTTTGTAACTCATCAAAAATTGCACTTATATTTGAAACTAATAAAGTTGGCAAACTCTTGGATGCTAAAATTATAACTATGGTTAATACCGGAGGTAAATGATTTATAGCTGTAGAAATGTATAATGAAGAGAAGGTTGTTATTTCAACAAGTCTACAGCCAACTGCTTGTTCCAAGTTTTTGTCTGTTTTGTCTCTGAAAAAACAGAGCTGGAACAGGATGGTACTGAATCGTGATTATATACAAACCATCTGGTGTTAAAGATGTTAATTTCACAGCCCTTGAGAAACAAGTGAACAAGGTAAGAGTACTTCTGATAACAAATGGGGTGTTGCTTCAGTTTTTAAAAAGTCTTTGGAATTATCTCCTTATCAGACATGGAAACACAAGAACTCCTAAATGCCTGATTGTTCGCTTCAGAGAGCTAACAATTAAAAGATATATTTTCACTTAATAAAAGCATCAGCAATTTGTGTTTGTTATTCAACAATATTTTGGGTTTTTTTCCCACTTTAGCACTCAACTTCACAGCCAAATCAGTAGAAAAACTACCTTGTATTTGGAACAGACATGGCACTAATAATGAAGCAAGCCTCACAAGTCAGTAATGCTAAGTGGAATAGCATGCTTCTTCCGTCTCCTTTCAGTCCATGACTTCCTTCTGCACTTGACAAACACGGGCTGTTCTTGAGAACAACAGAGACATATTGTTCTTGCTTCCTGTAAGGTGATGTAAGTGCAATGTTGAATGGATTAACACCAATTCTGCATTTTGTGGAAAACACCATAATTTAGAAAAACACTTTGCCATTCAGACTGTAGTAAGAAACAATAGCCTACTGTATCTGGCAGATGAGCAAATATTAACTTTTCCCTGTAAATTAGTCTTTAGTTTGCTTGTCATCTTCCCACCCCATTTCCTGATTTCTTATCAGCAGAAGCAAATGCCAAGCATATCTTGTTGAAAAGGGGACTGCTCAATGCAAAAGCAAACAGAGCTACTGAAGCTACTGCAGTAAGTAATTTTTCTAATTATTCCAGAATTGATCCTCTGTCTACAGAAGTAATGGAAAACAATGATACAGGAGGAGGCTTTGTGCCAACAAGTGGATTAGTCTTAACATCAATTTTAACAGGATGGGACCTATTGATATAACATATAAACAAAGCTAATAAATGCTACTTTTCCTTCTCTCTTGTACCTGCTTAATAGAAGCCCTTTAAAATAAGACATTTGATAAGTCATCCACTTTCACAGTATTTATATCCAAAAACAGACTGCAGAAGTCTCAACATTATTTCCTTTTCCAATCCATTTTGAATTCCCCAGATATTCACTCTTGGACTGCAAATAACCTGAAAATTTTGGGCATCTTTTCTTCATATGATGGATTATTTCAAATGCCAAAGGATCTTTTCCTCTACTGGGGGCTATACCATACACAGCACAGTTTTTGGCTATATGCTAGTTATTCCTATTAGTTTCCTTCTCTGTGAAGTAATGTTTTGGTAATTACCAAGCTTTCAAGTATTCTTGACAAGTAAATTGCAGGTGAATGCAAGAAACAGACATATTTAATCAACATACAGGGGTAGTTTTCCAGTTTCCGAATGCAGCACTTGCAAAGCATGAGGCTGATCCTGCTCAAGGCAGCCATAAACCCTTCAGTGAACTTGAAGCCGTTCGGGAACGCAGAGCGAGGCAGGTTCAGGAGGCGGATGATAGTAGGCGGCAAAGGCTAATGATTACTCAGTCCTGACACTGCTCTCAACTCACTGCAAACACTCAAAGCATTTACTCCTGACAAGCTAGTTAGAGTATGCGTGCCATTAAAAACAAACAAGAAAAGCAGTAAATGATAAAAATCCTTTTAGCAGGACCAGGTTCAGCGCACAGGAAGGACCTGGCTTATTGCAACCACAGGCTCCTTCACGTGAACCCCAAGCACCTCTGAAGGCTCCGAGGCGAGGCCGGGCCCCCGTCGTTTCAGCGGCGGGGAGGCGCAGCCTGATCCCACAGATTTGAAGCGCGACCGTGGGCTCGTATTAGGAGGGAGGATATTACAAAATAAAGCCCCGCTGGGGACGGCAGTACCGGCTGTTGGAGAGGACCGAGGGCGGCCCTTCCCTGCCGTCCCCTCACGGGGCGCCCCGGGGAGCGGGGGTGGCCGAGGCGGGACTTCCCAAGGGGAGCGGCGTCCTTCCAGGCTGACAAGCCCGTGAGGACACGGCGCGACTCCCCCTCCTCGAGAGCCCCCACTCGGGACGCGGCCGGAACGCTGAGCAGGGGGGCGGAAAAGGTTATTTCAGCTCGGAGGCGGGGCCGGAGGAGGTGTCCGGTGCTGGGGCCGCCTCAGCCCGCGCTGCCAGGGGCTCCGCAGCTGTCGCTCGGCTAGAGCTGGGGCGCTGGAGAGCGATCCCACAAGTGGTTCTTCTCCGCGGCCGAGGAATTTCGCCCAAGGAGTGAAGCGGCCGGAGGAGGAGCGGGGTGTCGGGGCTGGCAGGAGAAGGAGGCCGGTCTGCCGGGGGTCGGCGCGCCGGGTAGTCCCTGCAGGTGCGGGGGAGAAGGGAGCGGCGCGTCATGGTGCCGGTGGCAGGCACGGAGGGAAGCTGTGCTCGTCTCCCCGTCTCCGTCAGCCTTCGCTAGCTCCCGAGTGGGAATCCTTCGCTTCAGCCCGGCCGCCTCTCCCCTCCAGCAGCTCAGCGGGACCGCTCCGGGGCGGGCGGCGCAGTATGGCATCCGCCTAACCCCGGCCAGCGCAACAGAGCCCGGGGCTGCTCCTTCGCCGCCGGGATGAGCGACAGCAGCGAGGGGATCGTCAGCCTGCCGGTGCCCGGCCCGCCCGGCGGCGGGACCCCCTGCGAGGAGATACTCGGCAGGAGAGCGCCTGGGGCCGACACCGGCGCCCGCAGNGACGCCGCCGCCGCCGCCTGCCCGAGCACCGCGGCGCGGGCCAAGGGTGGCGGCCGGCGGACCGCGGTCACCTACGTGATCAACGAGGCGAGCCAGGGGCCGCTGCTGGCGGCGGAGAGCGGCGCCCTGCAGAGCCTGCGGGAGGCGTGCGA
>VZSE01014389.1:4408028-4508368 GCA_013398275.1 Promerops cafer | reverse complement strand
CTGGAGACCCTGCACTTCGGCAAGCTGGACTTCGGCGAGACGGCGGTGCTGGACCGCTTCTACAACGCAGGTGAGAAGGGTGCCCGGCCGGGGCTGATCATCGCCGCCGCGGGACCGGCTCGGCCGGGGCTCGCCGTCACCGCCCCGGGTTCACCGCGGGGCGGCGGGAGCAGCTCCGGCCGCCGACTCCTCCGGGGGCCGAGCGCCCGATGTCCCCGCGGCCCCCGGCTGCAGTGACACTCCCCGGGTGGGGCCACGGCGGGTACGTGGGGAGGTAAAAGTGCGCCAGAGCCCGCTTTTGTCCCCCACGCTAATGAAGAAGAAACTCTTATGCCAGCAGGCGTGCTGTGAATCAGCGCTTGTGACTGCTACCAGCGGGTTAAACGTTCCTTGGCTGTTTTCTCTCGGTGTCCTAACAAGAGTGCAGGGATGCAAATTTGTACTAGTACGATAACTGCAGGCTGATACAGACAGGAGCTGCGAGGCCACGGGTGCTTTGAAAAGCAGATTTGACACCAGACGCGTAGGGACAATTTCTTCGTGCTGACACTGTATCTGGGACGCTCCATGTGTTTGTGGTTGAAAGTTTGTGCTTTTGATATTGGTTGCATAAAATACAGACGAGGGATGCGCTTGAACGAAGAGCCGCACACACTGGGTCGAGTTAGTTGGCAAGAGTACCCAGGGCTGCATCCTCTCACCCTAGTTTGCCAGCTGCACGGCGATAAAAGTACAGCACCTTCATTTGAAGGTGTGCTGGCCTGAGGTTCTGTGTTATGATGTACGTGGCCCGTTTGTAAAAATAACTAAAACTTTACCTCTTCTATTTCTCTTACTGACAGATACACGGTGTGAATGTAGAATAAAAAGTACCCCTGCTTGCTAGATTTTCAAAGACTTCATACAACTAAGGTTATAGTACTGAATTAATGGCTTTTTGCTTTAAAAAAAAATATCAGAAGCAGGAAATTGACCTGACCTGCAATTTTAAGCTTATTGTGTGATATGGCTTTGGTGTATATGAAATACATGCTAAAAAGAAGTATTTAACAAGTTTTGTCAGACACTGTATTTTCCTTCTCCCCTGGGAGGGGTGACGCAAAAGGGAAAGAAAACTGAAACCTACAAAGAAAAAACTCCTGGCAGTATTGTAACCAGTTCTCACAAACCAACTCTTCATGCATATGCCTGCCACCTCTTTGAAACTTGGCAAGCTTTGCCTCATGGACTGCTGCTTTCAGTTCAGTGAGGTGGGTAATTCTTAAGCATGCACTCACAGCTTATTCCTTTTGCCCCATGCAGAACCCTTTCCTTACAAGTAACAATTCTCAGAAGTCAGAGGAGCTGTTCTCACAGGTGGAAGTAGGAAGGCCACAGAGTTTCATTATAGACTTTATATTCTCTGCATTCAGCCCAGAGAGATTTCAAGCACCCTGACATCTCTTCATTCCAGGGCAGGTGAAACCTGAGAGTCTCTTTCTGTTCTGTTGTGGAAGCTGTCGCGTAGTGAGGCTCAGGAAGTTGAATTATCCCTGATGTTTTTGTGCCTCTTACGTTGGTTAATTTTTAGACTCTGAGCTGTTCAATAGGTGGGGTCTTGATAGTTCATGGACGCTTTTCTTGTAATGGGAGATTTGACTTGAAGTGGGCCCCTTTTAATTCTGGCAGTAGGCGTCTGGCTTACAGTGCTACATAACTACATGCTTATGTAATATCATTTGCTTATTTCAATGGCTTTTCAGCAAACTAGAAATGTAAAATATTTACTTTTGCTTTTGTCGTGTTTGGCTGGAATTTAATGGAACTGTTGCAAACCAGAAAAAGTACTTTGCCATTCTCCTTTAGTAGTAAAGTCCATAAACATGTAAAGAACTAGGAGAGTTGATCACCTCTAGTGCCTGGACTGAAGAGAGCTAGATGCAGAAGTTTGTGTCTGCTCCACATATACTCTGTACTGTCTGAGCTGACCAGTGATAAACCAGCTGCAATCTCAAAAACTGTGTTATGCTGCTGATCTTAGGTGTGGCGAGATCTGTGGATTTTCATACTTGTTTCTTTATCCCTGTTGCACTTGCTACACTCTTTCTATTTTTAAGAATTAGTTGTTCTCCAGAAGCTTTAAAATAGTGAAAAAATCTCTCTCAGACTGGGAACAACATTAAAGAGTAGAAGCTGTGTAGTAGAAGAAAGCAAATGGGGAACAATGTAGGGAACAAAACTGAAATGGCCATGGAAAGTGTACCTTTTGCACGGGTATTTTTTTTAACTGCTTTGACAGGGTAATGGGACAAAGCATTTGTAGGTGACCTAAACTCCTTCTCTCTTACCCTTCTTGTCCTCTTTTGGTGTGTGCTTTCAGTGATCAAAGGTGATATTAGTAATAATAATAAAGAATATCTGTACACTGTTATTTAAAAAATAGTGTATGAAAATAGCACAGCATGACTAAATATGAAATAAAAATTCAGCAGTGAAAGTGCTTTCAAATTATGTGATAGTTAAGTGGTCATATTCAGGGTATGAACTCCTACTGGATTCATTGTAAAGGGCAGCTAAGTTACAAGAGTAAGGAATGATGTGATTTCATGAAGGTTTGGAAAATCAAACTTATAACTGTATTTGTATGAAACAAAACGTTAAACTTCTCAACTCTCGTAATGCATGTAAATTAGCTGTGATTTACAAGGATAGACCTACAGTATAACATATGTTACATCATTAAGGCTTCCCTTTTTAATGTCTTATTTTTTGCTTTGTGTAACATAGTCTGAAGTCTCGGTGATTTCTGATGTATCTTTGCTTCATGCCTTTCACTGCTTCAAAGAGAACTTGAAGGAGTATTAACTAAAATATCTTAGATGAAAATACTCATCATCCGCTCTAAATGTAGATTAACCTACTAATAATCTCCTGCCAGCTTCAGTCAACTATGGCCCTTAAATGCTGAGACATAATTAGCAGTGCATATTTAGTGAGTAGGTGTTAGCTATGTATAATTGAACCATGCATGCACCAAATATTAAGAATGAGCCTAGTCTAGCATTTCTGATTGCATGTCTTAAATTCCACTTGATTTCAACAAAATTTTAAAAATTGTTTCTTAAAAAGCAAATGTCAAATGAGCCCTGGAAACTGTTGTAGAAGTGTCCGACAAAAACAGAAACGTCAATATTTATCACATTTTCCTCTTAAAGAGGAAGATAAAGAGAGGAAAATGTAGTTCAATTTCTTGCAAAACTTGATGTGTATGGATTTAATCAGCTGTCTTAAGGGGTCTTTTCCTTTGTAAAGAGGATAGCTAGAGTTTGGTTGGGTTGTTTTTTTTTTTTTTTTCCTCCAGTAATTTTAAGCTGGTGCAGGTGAATTACAGGTATCTCCTAAATTCTAAATTTAATTTATAAACACTTCAGGAATGTTTTAAGAGTTGGGCAATTAGAAATGTGCCAAAATGTATCTGAGACACCATTCTACTGTGCAGTAGATAATCATGGTATTTTAAAAGTCACTGAAGCCTTTGACATTTGTAATTAAATCATATTTTCTCTACATTTTAATGACTAGATCTGCATATCTTGTTGAGTTTTCTTTAATTGCTCAGTTTCTTTTGGAAACAGCCACAAATGAGTGTAAAGTACTTAGAGTTTGTTTGGCTTAGGTAAGCATTCTTGTTTCCCCCCCTATCTTTTTTTGGTAATTGAAATTAGAATTATTTTCTTTCTGAGCAGATCTTTACATAGTCACTTTGTACTACATAAGTGCATCAAGGACTGGCTGAACAGAGTGTTTGAGAAAAACAAAATAGGTAAAAGTATGGTAAAAGCAAAAAAAGTCGCATGAATCAGTAATCTGAATGAAGTCAGCTCTTCATGGGAGGGAGGTGCTCTAAGTCAAGGTAATTTCTTCACAATTGTTTTTAGAATTAGACAAGGATGTGTATGGTAATTTGCTAGATGCAAAATGTTGGGCATTCTGACTTTTGAATAGTCTCAAAGGGACTGGTGGAAGATAAAGATCACTGAGTTACTGAGGAGGATATGGGTTTTCTAATCTGTGCAGTCACTTGTTTTAGGTTGGTTCTCAAGATAAACAGCTTGACTATGTGCTTTTCATATAAAACTCTCTTTCTAACTTTAACATTGTCTTATAATGGGGAATTTCAATTTCATAAGCTTCTTACACTCGTTTCATCCATCAGTGGCCCTTAGGATAGATAGCATTTTCTACTAACACTGTTGTGTGAGGCTATTGAGATAATTCTTCAGGACAGCAATGATCAACTAAAATACAGTTCATCAAATAAGAGATTATAAAATAGTTTTAATATCTTTATTTCTGGAATTCAGCATTATTGCTTTCAGAATTCATGCAGGCTTGGGCTTGAGGTTGGCATGTTGGCTTACTGGGCTTTAGAAACATAGAGTGCAACATTTTTGGGAAGACTCTTGATATAAAAAATGACAAAAAGTTCAGGGAACTAGTACAGTCACTTGTGTGAAGGTGAACGTTACTTCAAAGATGTTCTACACCTGAGTTGATTCTGCAGATTCTACAGAACATTTGCAGATTGTGCATTTAGAAACATTTACAGGCACACAGAAATGCAGTAAAGCAGTACCAGGGCTCAACAGAATTCTTGTGGTTTCTTCCTCTACATATGATAAATTCTAGGATGATATGTTTTTTGAGTGGGATTTATGCCTTTATATAAGTTACTTGAAGTTCATGATTGTGACACACTAACACAGACTTTCCTCTTAAACCCAAAGACGGTCATACTCTATTCAAAACTGAAGTTCCCTGTTCTAGAAGTTGATGTAGATATCTTCTGTGGTAAAAAGCAGCACCTATCCTACCATATTAGCTGTTTGTAGGAGCAAAAAAAATCAGTAGCAGAGAGAGTAATCACAAGTTTTATTCTATTCCACATTATCTCTCAGAGCAATTAGGTGGTTTTCACCACCTTTTTCTTGGTGCCTCCTGATTAATATTTTTTAATTTCACTGACAGAGTTTTGTTAGACACTTGAAATACTGCACATACTTTCTGTGATTATGCAGCACTTACATTCATATCTTATTTCTTTTTGACACCCCTCCCCCCCATTCCCCAGGTGCTGCTGTATCCCCACTACTGTTTTATAGCATCATGACTGAAGAATCAAATGATAGTTCTTATTAGTGTAGCAGGAGAAATTACCATGATGCATTATTCTTGTCCAATTTCAGAGTACAGGACAACTACTAAAATAATAAAAAGAAGTTTAGTCACACTGTCAGTGGAAATCATGTTGAAAAAATTCTGTATTTCAGCAGTGATGATGCAAGTGATGAGTTGGAGTAAGAGATGTCAAGTAAGTTAATAATGGTGTGCAGACTTGAGCTGATGGCTGTCTTGAGAGTATGACTATAATCATGTCAGGGATGCGAAGTATGATGAGTACAGAATCTTTGTGTCAGAATGCATAGCACATATTGTAATGTTTAGGTGAGGTGGGTTATAAAGCTCCTTTTGATTCTGCATTTTTATTCCAGACTCTCTTAGAAAGCAGCATTAAAAACATAAACCAAATGCATGGCATATCATAGACACAGAAGATTATTTAATTCTGAAGCACCTGAATGTCATCTACGTCCACAATAAAACATATGAGTCTGGAAAAAAATCTGTAATCCTGATACAAAGTTTGTGTGTTCATATTGCTAGTAGAGAACTTCTGAATTTATGAAGAAATTGTGGGATTTGAAACAAGGTATTCACAAATATTTCCATTGCTGGACCAGCTGAAAATTTTTGTAACCAGATTCCAATGTTGGTACTGTATTGCACTACTCTCATCAGGCTACTTGTCAATAGGTGACTGGAAAACTAATGTTCCATCAGTTTCTGTCTGAAGCAGGAGGAGCGCAGCAGATACACCCACTCCATGTATTTGGCTGCGAGACCTGGGTTCTCTTTCAGACTCTGTCACTGGCCTGTCACAGCAGTCTGCAGCTCTGCTGTGCAGGAAGAGTTTCCTCGGGCCTCTCCCACAGCTGAGAGACTTATGCAGCATGTGCCATGGATGTGAATTACCAGCCGTGTCTGTAACATAAGTAACATTAAGGGTATGCTCCTGCAGTGTTTATTTACTGAAGTGTTTTCACTGAGACAGCTGACTAGAGAGTCCACAAGAAGACTTTTGTTGGATTATATAGAAGTTACTGGAAGTTATGAGAAGTCAGGCTTTTGAAATGGTACTTTCCATTTTGCACTTAAGTGCATCAGGGTGATAGAGCTAGTTTAGAAATACTTCATGGTATTTGAAGTGGTGGGAGGGAGAGCAGGTTATGAAATTATTAGGGTCTCTTAAAATAAAGATGTAAAACTCGTGAGGCATCTGTATGAGCAGACATCATCTAAGTCCATTCCCCACTGGAGAAAATGCTGAATGGAACTAGATGAATGCTTTTTGAGTAATGCAGAAGAAAGCTTGTGACTGATTTTTTTCTGCAGTTTGCATTTCTGTAGCTCTGAACAGGATGTGTCATAAAGAAATTACTCTTGAATTTGCTGCAGTCATGATAATAATTTGGCTTCTCTTTTTAGTAGCTTTCCAAAGTAAAGAAGCACAATATAAAAAGCTGTAAATGCAGCAAGTGACAACAGCTGAAACAAGTTGTGTTAAAGCCTAAAGGTCCAAGTGAAAAGTAGAAAAGGCCTAATATACATGCTTTAGCACCATTGTCCTCAGTAAATTTCACCCTCTGTTACGTCTTAAATAAAATTAAACAAGTGAAAATTTCAGTTTTATGGCAGTTTGCTTTCTTTTGTCTCTGTGTAGAACAGCTGAGTTTTGAGTGTATTCTGTGGTGCTGATCATTTAAAACTTGTTCCTCTGTTTCCTCAGTGCCTTTGGAGCAGTCTGTATTTGGAATTGCTCTATTTGCATGCATAGGTAACCTGCAAGTTTATGTGTAAGTTAAACCCAAAGGAATTAAAAAACCTCAGTGGCTCTATAGTGACAAGGATTTTGCAAGTCTGTGTTTAATACAATGGAAGTTATTGCTGGGATTCACATCTTTCATTGTGGGCTCCCTGCTTTAGATTGTCCCCAAACGGCCACTGTCCACAGTAGTCTCCTACTGCTTCTTCAGTATGGCTTCTGTGGGGGTTTATACTCAGCAATACAGGCACACTCAAAGAACAGCATTTGTTAGAAAGAGATAAACATCTGTAGCAGTCAGCAAAGTCATCTCATACCACAGAACATGTGTGTGTGTGTGACAGATGACAGAAGAATCTGTTTTGACAGTTGGGGGATTTTCTGGTAATTACTGATGGGTAGATTTCTGTAAGAAGTTTGTAATTGTTTGTGTTCCAAGAGAACATGAACCTCAGGCTGAGCTTGACATAGAGCACAGGCTGCTTTTTTGGTTTATATTACTTTTTTCCTCTGAGACCAAATTTATGCCTTGAGTGATGCAGATATAATATTTCAGTTACGAAGAGCTGCTGATCAACTATTAACAACAGCATGCCAGAGTTGAATTCTCTTCTAAATCGTGTCTGCCTTTATTCATAAGCATTGGGATGAGTTTAGATGCAGCATGGGGCTTAAAGATTTCCCACAGTCTGAATCATTTGAAGCCAGTGGGAATCAGTGCTCTTTCAAATCCCACCAGAAATGTATGTTTTGATTTAAGAGCTAGACACCCTTGTAAAAATTTGGCTCTGCATTTCTCCCTTACTGTAATAAAGTAAATGAGTTACTCTGCGACTTGCTTGCTGATTGAGTCAGTGGGTGTCTCTTGCAGAGCGTGCACTCTGGGTGAGTAAGCAGCTGGTGCTTTCAGTGGAGAAGACAGTTTTTCAGGGATTTCTCCACAGAAGAGTTATCTCCACTTCTTGCAGAATTTATCTGGTTTTCTTCCCCCTCACAAAAGACGTGTCTGATACAGTTTTAATGCTGGTTTCATTACAGTCTTTCTGGCTTATTAGGGACCTATAGACTGAGACCTGCAGTCTTTGAACTGTGAAGATGGAGGTTAAACTTCTGGCAGAAGTCTGTTCTGCAGTGTGCTCAAGTCACCTGACTGTAGCACAGGAAGCCCTGTATGTGACCAAGGAAGATTCAATGATGCACCAGAAGTAAATGAACAGTTGTACCACTGTAGGAATTCATTTATGGTTCTGAAATGGGGCCCCTCCTGCTTGGGATAAATTTATTCAGTTATCTTGACACAGTAGCAAAGTGCTTCATTTAACTCCACCATAGAGGCACACCCATGAGATTAAATGCTCCCACTTCCACTGCTCCACCTTCAATATGATTTTTGCAGCTGTACGTACTTTTTAAAGCATGATAGTACTGGCTTTTCTCTGTAGAAGAATGTATCTGAAGGGAAAAATACATAGATGTATGTCATAATTTTGTGTTTTATTGGTTTATTACTGCCTTTAAATACAATATCTCAGATAAGGTTGCTTGACCTTCCTCCAGGAACCTTATTGCTGATTTGAGTGAAAATGGGTTGACTTTAACCTGAATGTGTGCATGCTGACTACTGGTTATGCTTTCAATAATGTAGCATGATAATGAAACCAGGTTTTTGGTTGTGTGCTGCATCCTGTCTTCACTCACTCCTTGCAGCACTTGCCATCAATGGAAGTGACATGTGGTGTCTGTGGAGAAGGGCAGAAACCATTTGCCTCTTAAATGTAACCTTGCCTTTCAGATCACAGTTGGAAATGAGACGTTTTTGCCAGGCAGTTGGTGTGAAGAACAGAGAATCCCTCCAAATCTCCTTGGGAGTGGAATTTTGTCAGTTCTGAACATCGTTATCATTCCGGGGTCAAGTGCAATTGCAAAAGGCTCAGTGACACCATCCTGATCACTTTCACAAGAAGTGATTGTTATTTGTGTAAATAAGCTGAAGTCCTGTGTATTTATGTTCTCTGTTTCCCTGAGATCAGTTTCAATTTTTGTTTTCTGCAGAGCTGAACTTCCCTGTTACTTCATATGAAAATAAATATACTTCCTTTGATACTTGAAGTCCTTCAATACATAATCTCTTACAAGGGTTTTCAGTGACCTTGCAGATCATTCAGGTGGCTGTGCACAAACTATTTTCTTTTGCTTATTATGTTGAAACTTATTTTGGGAGGTAAAGTTCCCTGATTAACTCATTCAATATTTGTATATCATTTACATTTCAAGACTCTGTGAAGACTCTAATTTCCACAATTATTTTTATGATTGCATGTTAATTATAAGAGGAACAGAATTTCTTGAAGAGGTTTTTTTGTTGGGTTTTGGTTTGGGTTTGTTTTTTGTTGTTGGTTGGTTTGTTTTTTTTTTTTTTTTCTTTTTACACTCTGCTTGGTTTTTCTAGTTTCCTTTTATGTCTTTCAGGGTTTTTGTTATTTTGGGAATTTTCCTGATTTATTTACCAGGAGTAACAGCTCTGTGTATAGTGAATGTGGCACATACAAAGCATGGCAGACATTGCAGGGCAAGCTGGAAAAAAAAGTAGCCCTTCCAAAAAATCCTGTACAGCCGTATTATTATATGACACCAGTGCTATTAACTTTGAGAAAGTGCTGGGGTCTTGCAGCAGTGCCCAATTCTGGTCTGTTCTTGAGGGATTATGGTATTTCCTAACCCTACATCAAAGTGAACAGAGGTAGTTTTTTTCCTTCTTCTACTTGATGCCACAGGCCAAGGACAACATGTGGGTACCCTGACTTACTACAGCCATAGAAGGCCACCTCCAGTGGTGAAGTCTTAACTTCCCATAGCTGTGCTTAGTCCAGGTCTGTAGCTGGAGAGAAAGTACTTCATCAACCTCTCAGCATGAGGAAGGAAGCCCTTTGGCCTCAGATAGAGCTAGGGGCTCACGGTGAATGCTTGGTTCTAGATAAGCCTTTTAGGCTGGAGCCTATATGGGCAGCACTGTCCAGAGCTGAAACTGTGATGGAGCCCAGCCCAGCTGTGCTAGCAGCTTTTTCCTGGACCAGTCTCAGGGTGTATTGCAGAATGCTCTGCCTATGAGAAGTGTCTCAGTCTGGATTTAGCAGCCACTCAAAGAGTTTGTATTGAAGATTTACTCAAATATGCTTATTTCATTGAGGCTTAATAACACCATAAGTTTGTGGAGGTCATTAAGTGTGAAGTGGATTTAACATGGTTTAAATACTTCAACACAGTTGGGTGTGTCTCACAATTCTGAGGTACATGGAGAAAGTCTTCAAAGTATGTGTCTAAAAGCATTCCACAAAAGAAACAAGAAAATGAGAATTCTTGCCACTAATTCTCTTACCAGAAACCATGATCTCCCTTTTCCAGCTGATGCAAGAAAGCCAAAATGCAATAAAAGCACTGGGAAAATGGACTGAGCTAAAGCAAGAGCTTTTGCCTCATGCCCTGCCAAATGGGTGTGAACTGGAAAATTTCCAGTCCATTTTGTTGCTTAACTGCTTGCATTTTGGTCTCTGTTCTGCAGGGTCCCAGAAGTGTCTCTGCTTTGAATGATCAGTATGTTGACAACCTGATACTTGTCTCTGTATCCTCTCTGTTGAAGTTCTTGAATAGTAGCTTCAGTTGAAAAATTTCCTGGTAGGCAGACTTACCAAACCTTAGTGAATTTCAGTTTATGCTGTGGCTGGTTGCAAACTGGCTGATGCCTGTCTTCAAGATTTAATTCAGTTCATAAGAAATGATATATTCCTCATCCATTACGAAGATTGATTCACAGACACAGAGCTGGGGTTGCTCAACATGTAGAAGACTTCAAGGAGACCTCATTGCGGCCCTTCAGTACCTTAAGGGGGCTTATAAAAAGGAGGGAGAGGGGCTTTTTAATATGGGCAGATACTGACAGGAAAAGAGGGAATGGTTTTAAACTGAAAGGTTAAAACTGGTTTTCAAACTGAAAGAGGGCAGGTTTAGAGAAGATGTTAAGAAGAAATTCTTTACTCAGCAGGTGGTGAAGCGCTGGAACAGATTGCCCAAAGGTTGTGGATGCCCCATCCCTGGAAGTGTTTGAGGCCACTTTGGACGGGCCCTGAGCAACCTGATCTAGTGAGTGGCATCCCTGCCCAAGGCAGCAGGGTTGGAATTTGGTGAAATTTGATCTCCCTTCCAACCCAAACCATTCTGTGATTCTGTGATTTAGAGCTACTGCCATAGTAAAGTACTTTTGCAGTAGAACTGTCTCAGACTTCTGACACTGAAAGGCCTAGCTGACATGGCACATTTTCAAATAATCCTTAATGCCAATAAATAAATACAAGCAAGATGACAGTTACTGCAATATTCATATCTATATCAGAAAAGAGAATTACCCTCCTGCTAAGAGTATACTCACTCTAGCTGCAGTGCTAAGTAGGGTAAGAAGATGATAAAATCCATTTTTCTGTGCACTTACTCTCATTAAGTAGAACGGCTGGAATAGTTGAGAATATTGTATCCTTTGAGATGCAGTCCCACAGCAGCTTAAGTGGAGGAGAAACTGGACTAACATGCTTTTCCCTGGTGCTGCTTTCAGTGTTCAGAGAATTACGTGATGAGGTAGGTCATGGAGCTGGCCTGATTGCTAACTCACTCCTTTACTTCCTTCTGGTTCGCTTTCTGTTGAGTAAGTTCTGTGAGCTGAGCACGCATTCCGGGGGACAGGACTGCAGCAACCTGTGCTGAGATTGTCTGAAGGTGTGGTTTCATGTTATTCTTGATCTTGTCTCCTTGTGGGTTGCCTCATATCCTTTCCTCTTCCGGTCAGGGTGGCTAAGGAATGTATTTCATGCTGGCTGTGCCAGCTGTTTGTGCTCTCAGGCTGATGTTTTTCAGATACTTTCAGTTTACAGGAAGGTTTGAAAACATTCTGAGTTTTGCTGTGTATTATAACAGAAACTTGAGGACTTCTCATCATCTGAAAGTACAAAAATTCTGCCACCTGAATTGAAATTTTGACTACATCTTTGCTAGCAAATGAGTATTTGTGGTGTGGTGTCCCACTCTTAAGGGGAGCACCCAAGCTTCATAGGTGCTCAGGGTTGAAATAAATGACAAAAGTCAGAGGGTCTGTAAAAGCTTACAAAGTTTCATTAGGTTATACACTTGCCATGAAAATTAGTATGTTAGTCCATTGTCTCCTGATATAAACAACAGTAGTGGGTTTTGAATAAAGGAGTGGAGTGAAAAGGAAGAAAAAGAGATGGATTAAAGAGGGTGAAAGAGGAAAAAAGGAAGAGAGGTCAGCAGTCCTGGGTCCAGCATTAATCCAGCTGATGGTGTGGCCAAGGTCCTGGGATGCACGTGCACCTGGGCTTTGTAGGGATACCTCTTTATAGATAAGTGCTCTCTGTCCTGGAGATAAGTTTCTCACTTTCTACACAAATTAGTTATCATGCTCAGTCTATTCTTTAAGACCTTTCTGGAAATGAGTCTGAGGGCTTTGGAGATCTTTGGTGGTCTTGATTCCCCCCCATAGTCCATGCCCACTTCTTGACCTCATTCACACACTGTGCACACTGTGTTGTGCTTATCTCCAGGAACCAGAACAAGGACACTTGTCCCGGAAAAGTGCTGCCCTACCTCTGTATGGCCTCCTTCTCCAGCCACATCCTGTTCTTTCTCACAACAATCCTTGGTTGTCGCCACAGTTACCCAGCTATTGGTGTTTAGAGACATACCCATTAGTCCCCTTATCTTCTAGGTTTCTACACATGGACAGCAGAGTTGAGCAGCCTATGCTGTTAAGCTGTTATCACTTCTGGCGTGCTTTTGGTCTGCGCCAATGAGTAGAGCCTCAGTAGCATTCCCAGTGGCCTGTCTGAAGGGAGCAACCTGAGGCTAGGAGAATTTAAGACTGATGTAAACCATTCCAAGCCACTTGGTCCTGATGCAGAAGTGGGACCTGGGCCATGTTTAATTGGTGAGCATTGCTATACTGATTTCCTAGTTCAGGTGTTACAAGTGTGCTTCTTTGAAGCTTTTGTTCAGAGCTGAGGAAGTGCAGTTGCAGTGCTGTATCTGTTCAGGAAAATGGGTTAAAGATACTGCATTTGTGAATGCACAATTTCAGCAGCTATCTTAGCTTCCAAATTCACAGTCTTTCTCAAGGCCCTTAAACTGAATGAAGGGCAGTGAGTAGCTATGGCAAGTCTTAGGCCTCAATGGTCACTCAGCAAATAACCCGCTAACATGCGCTGTTTGTTGAAAAAAAATCTTTCAGATTCACCATATAGAGTTAGATTGCAAGTACAGCATTTGTGCATCTTTTCCAGCATAGATCATCAGTTTCTTTGTATCTGCAGGACATGTACAAAATGTCATGACTGAATATGATGTAAAAATTTCACTTTCCATTTTAATACATTTGATTTTTTAGTCAAACTCTAACGCATAACTCAGAACATCTCAGTTCTTTTTTTTTTTTTAGAAAAGATATAATATTTTTCTGTTATTAATTTCTGCTTAAATGTAACTGCCCTGCAGCTATATTGAAAAGTCTTCAGTGTGGTAAATGAAGAAGGTTGACTGCAAAAGAAACAAATGAAATTTCAGGAGCTTAATTTTTGGCTTATGCTATTGTAAATTACTTGGTCTATGCTGGCAAAGTTGTTTTCTAGAGTTTGTGGTTTAATTTGCTGGCCTTTATATCCAGGTATTTTTGGATAAATCTCTGTGAAAGAGTGGTTACTCTGCTAAAAATGAATGTGTGAGTAGGTGGTGGCTGTTGTCACATTTTTTCCCCAGTGTCTCAAGTGTTTCTTCATCCTAAATATTTCTTTTTCTCTTCTATAGAAGATGAAGAGCCTGAAGCATGAGAATTTAAGAGTTTATATGATACATATGCAAACTGAGCTTGGTTTCCTACTGGTTGTGTGGGTTATTTAGTTTGTGCAAAGCTGAATATCTATTTTGATGGCAGTTATTCAGATTTACATCTGTGTAGCTTTCCTGTTCACATCAATAATTGCTGTAGGAAAAAAAAAAAAGATTCTGTTTTTAGCATAAATTACTGTTGTCTTTACCATTTCAGCACTACAGATTGAATGAAGGTTGAAGCCTGTATTGAATATTGCAGTGAGATCATGTATACTGAATTGTTTTAGTTAATTGGTGCTAGAACACTTGGAATACTAACTGAATTCCAGATGCTACTTGGAATGAAAACTTTTTTTTATCTGTACACAGAATACAGAAGAAATAGGAATATAAGATTAAGCAAATTATCAATTTTATAAGCAAGTGGTAATTCTTGCTACTTTGGCTCAATTAACCTATGCCAGTCATCAAACTTTCTCTTGCCCCACTGATTTAGGCACTTGGAATTGATGAATTCAAAAAGTTCTTCTAGTATCACTTACTTGGTTCAGTTGTGGGCTAGCTAGTGTGAGGTTTTGCTGTCTACTGTGATTTAAAACTATAGGTAATGGATTAATTTATGGACTATTTTCTCAAGTAAAATGTTTGCTTGTGTTTCTATTTTGTAGTTCTTGTTCTTACTCAAAAATATGATGGAATGCAAGACACTTAAAACCTCATTTGTAGTGCTAGTTCTGCTTCAAAGTGCTGCTGATCCAATATATATTTTTTCTGTACGTGGAGTTCAGCATAGTCCTAGCTTGCTGAATGTCCATATATAAATACTTCAGAATTGAATTCAACATTTGCAGTGCTCCAAGTGCTTTATCTTGAAGACTTTTTTCTTGCTTCTGCCAGCTCTGATGCTGGCCATTCCCCTTCGTGGGTAACAGGGTAACTGTACTTAAGGATTTCATCTACACAGGCTAAAGCACTTTATGGAGGGAGCAGATAGCCATCTCATCATTTTTAGGAGAATGAAACCAGAAGGATGGAGAATAAATTACTTGCCTGAGGTCAGGCAGTAGACCTAGATAAAGGTGAGGAGAGAACTCAGCTTTCCTGAGTTTGTGAGCTGATGGCTAGATCAGATGCACTGCTATTGTGATCACTGGTGATTTAGATATGACTCACTTCTGTTAAGAAGACAAGAACCTCCATGATAGTTAACATAAAGTCTGAAATTTAAAACACTCTTACACAGTGGTCAGATATTAAATTGTACTGCAGTAATTCTAAATTAGTGCTGTAGCCATATAAAAGTAGTTTTTGGTACTGGAATCATATTCAGAGATGGGTTGCCTTTGGAAGTAAAGTTTGAGCATCTTGTATTAATACAGTGACAGGCAACGATAATCCAAGGCTGTTCTTTTTGCTGTAAAACTGAATTGAATGAGAATGGAATTACAGCTATCACAGGCCACCTGGAGTTGCCATTGACAAAGCCAAACGTTTATCAGATCTGTTTAATCTCGTTTTGCAACAATTAGCAGCAATCATGTCAAGCGTTAAAGAATTTAACTCAGATGAGTCATATCCGTTTTCTGTTGGGGGATGCAATAGTGCAGTTACTTGTGAGGCTGGGCAGTCTCTGCTGCCTTAAGAGGCAGATGGTGGTGGTGTGAGCAGTAGTATTTTCTGCATTAATTTGCAAATTAGAAGTTGCTTCTCAGGAATTTTGAGTGTGATTTTTCCAGTAACTTAAATACCAAGTTACTACTTACGTGCACACGTGTGGCTATTTTGGTAGAAAACTAGTGTGGGAGGTTTTGTCCTGCTTAATAAGAATAATTCGTGTATCATCTCCTCTCCCCTTTCTTTACTGATACTTTCACTGTTACTCTGACACTCTTGAAAGGTGAGGGGTAGCTCTGTGATCTGTGCTCCTGTAAGCTAAAGCAGAGTCATAGCTCGAATTGTGAAATTAATTTCAAGCTTGGTCTGTGCAAAAGGAAGATGAACTTAAGCTAAATAAAGCAGGCTGGGTGAATCTGTGTCTGTCTGAACTTTTATCCTAGACTTGTGTAACTGCTGTCCTTGGGAACTGGTGAGAGATGGAAGTTTACCAAAGGACAGCCCTTCCACACTTTCTTGTACTTGGCAATAGTGTAATCTTGTAACTTGTATGTCTGCAACTGTAGACAAGGCTGCAGCTTTGCTTCTTTCTGCTGAAGATAAACTCCTCCTCCTTGTTCCCTTCTAGCAGGGCCCTTTAAATTTTTGTAAGTGTTTTTGAGGCTTTTGTGTTACAGGGCAAGATTACCTAAATCCGTGCCGTGGAGTGCTTTGCAAAGCAAGACACTGATTCCAGCTCTCTCTTTTGTGAATTGTTGCAATAGAAGAAAATTATAGTGCCATGTGCCGTGTTAGTGACATATGTCTGGTTTGATGGAGGGTTGCTTTTTTTAATTTCTGAATATTCCAAACTATAGTCTTGTCTTTAAATGTAAGACTTTATTTTCTGTGTGAAGTTCATACTTCTTCTGCAGTGTGCAGCCCAGGGGATCTTTCAAACTAGGTTTAATCAGGTGTGTTTTGTTTATGCTGCACTTCACCTGTGTTGACTGAAGTAAATTGATTTGTGTGGTTGAGTGCTGTGCGTGGGTTTTTTCCCTGCTAAATTGCCAGGAAGGCTGCGTGCAAATGTTGTACTTGTGACTTTGAGATCACTAAGGTCTGACCAAGCCCTGCGAAGGTTGTCCTACCTGCTTTCAAATCATGTTTGACTTGAGAAGCCTTAGTAGTAGTGTTACGTGGAAAAAGCAGCTTAACTGTTGCTTTGTTGAAAGAAAGTGGTGGTGGTTTCTTTTTTGATTTGTTTTTGGTTTATTTTGTTTTTTAAAGGAAGAGCTGGAAATGGATAAGGTATATGAGGTATGGAAGCAGATACTGATATGTCTTTCTGTTTTTTCAAGGATTTCTTTGAAATAGAACATAAATAGACCTTGTAAGGTGCAGATGAGTAGGAAAAGTAGACATAATATTTTGAATTTAAACAACAAATATTTAGGACATTGCAAATAGACAATAAATAACAATAAATTCCTGTGCTAGCAATGATAAATTCATTGCTGTGGTCATAGGGAAGGAACATGCATTGCTACCCAGAAATCTGTGGGCAAGGAAATGATAAACTAGTGCTTATACAGGTTTATTTTGGGAAATATTGGTCAATGCAGACATTAAACCAATTTTAAAATCAAATGAAGAGACAGTGACACAAAATTACTAAATGCTGTAGGGTATGCTTATTTTTTAATCTATTAGGATGTGTAACAGAGGTTAGAGCTGTTGTGAATAAATTACTGAAAACCTCACAGGAGTAATAAATAAACTTGTCAGGAGTCACAAAGAAAGAAAGAAAGGGAAAACTAGAAGAGTTATTTGCTATATAACTGTGATGTGGCATATCTTTACCATGTGCATCTCTGCTCATCACATTTGAAAAACTGAATTTGGCTCTTGGAAGACACAGACAAGGGAAAAACTGGATTATCAGAATTGTTCATGGAATTGTTTCCATGCAGATGGAGACTGACTAGATAGGGTCGTTTTAGAAGAAAAACAAAGGGAACAGTGGTGTAATCTAAAATCAGGAATGGAAAGGAAAGATTTATTAAGGAGTAATAACTCATTTTTGATTTTTGAATTTAGAAGTAGCTGAAAGAAGCACTTTTCCATACGAGGACATAGTTAAATAGCCTTCAAAAGAACTAACATTCCTGAGGGATGGGTTTGCTAAGACCTGTTATATATTGTGTACACATGAAATGACTTGGAAACTCTTCAGGCTGTTGAATTTCCAGATGCTTTAGAATGTACCATGTGGTTCTGCAGTTGTTTTTTCTTTTCCTTTTTGCAAAGATTTGTGCGCTTTTTAAGAGATGATGGTGTTTTTTATCAGAAAGCATGGCATGTGAAATTCCAAAGCCTTCAGGCAATTAGTTTTCTCAGTGCCTTACTGTTCGTGAGAAAACGCTGGACACAGCAGTGAAAATGCTACAATGTAGATATTTTCGTGGAGAGGGTGATGAGAACCAAGAGTGGTAGGCATATTTTTTGATTATTATGAAATTTGGGGTCTAAAATTCTCAAGTGCTGTATTATTTATGAAAAAGAGGGATTTTTTTAGAATGGAAATATTTTCATGACTAAATAAAGACATTTAACAAATGTATTTGTTTATATATCTTAGAAAAATTCTGCTTCCAAATTTTTAGACGTTTAGGAAGATTCCCATTTTTTACAAGCATTCCAGAGCCTGTTCATCATAATCTTGAAGTGCTTGTATTTATTTTTCAGTCTTTACCTGCTGCCCATGAATCTTCTAATTTTAAACCATTTTTCTTATCACTGGATTGGAAAACATTAACTCTCATGACTTGAAAATAATGTTATAAGAAATATTTGTGCATCTTTGTATTAGAAACACTTCCAGAGTCTTTTCAGTGGCTTAATGGGCATGGCTCCTGGCCTTCTTGAGAAGGATCTACAGTCTGAGACATTTTGCTCCTCTTGGTGCAGGCCACATTTCTACTAGAACCTATGTAAAAATGAGCAAGCTTCTTAATAAGAAATTGACAGGATTAGCTAAAAAGAGGAAGAGCTTTCAGGTGGCATAAAGACATCCTAAGGAAAATTCCTTCCAGAAAATGTGTGTTATTTATTAACAGAAATTTTAAAGTAATCCACATACAGCAGGTGGCATTGCTAAGAAGATGAAGAAATGGACTGATGCCCTTTGGAAGGAGAACTTTTGTTGAGATGAGGAAACAAGTTAAAAACGTGTAAAAAGGCATGTAAGCCTTTGTAAGACAGTTTCTAAAAGAGTTTGAGCAATGCTTGCTGAAGACTGCTTTTTTTTGGTGCACGACTTCTGACTTTAGTTGATGTTGGCAGCACTGTAGTGGGAGATTATATTGGTATTACATTAGGGCAAATGGGTTAAAAAGTATAAATAAAGAACACTTCATTTAGAGTCATGGGTAAAATCTGGCAGTAGGGAGGAATTGAAGTGGCTTTTTTGTAGAAGGAAATCACACTCTTCTTATGAGCCTGTACTTAAGGATAAACCATTTAAGACAGTATACTGAGATGTCAAAAAGCTTTTGATGGGATACTTTACCAAATACTCTTAAATTGACAAAATGGCTGTAGATGACACCCTTATAACCCTTAAGTGGATTCTTAAAGGAAAGGAACAGAAAGATAAATTTTGCAATGAAGCAAGGTTGCCAGTAGAAAAACAGGCTGTTAAAAGGATTGTTCTGTACTTTCTTTTTTTGAATTGGGCTTTTCAGAAGTTTCACAGATGATCTGAAAATTTCTTTCTGGTGCAGGCTTGTCAAAACTTTAGAGAATAGGCAGTAAAGAATTGCAGAAAGTTTTATTGTACCAGGCAAATGAGCAGCTGAAGGACAGCTGAAGCTCAGTGGCAGTGAATGCAAAATAACGTACATGATGAAAAGCAGCTCTAATTGTTCACATAATATTGAGCACTAAATTAGTTGTTGATATTCAGCTTTCTAGGTAGCTCAACATTTTTCTGTAAATCTGTGTGGATTGTTTAATAAAGGCCAGTCTTTACTTGCACCATTCTTACCATCTCTGCCACATCGCCTTCTGGCAGAGAAGAAATACTGAGTTAAAGAGAGTTTTGATCTGATCCCTCCAGATGCTGCAATGAAACCCAGACTTCATTTTTGAAGCTTGGAGGTCGATCTGCCTAGACATTTTTGTCACAGTGAGCTGGGCAAAGAAACCAAATATATAACTGTGTTATAAGTGAAAATAGATTTTAGGAAAAACCCGTGAAACTGGAGGACTTCTTAGGTGGAGAAAACTTCAGGTCATTAAGTCAGAAATAAACAGAACAGGAAAGGCAGAAATAAAAAGAAGTTTTGATCAGCTTTTTCTCCTGCCCGTCCTGTCCTTGAGGTGGATTGTTGTTTCCTTCCTTGGTTTTAATGTTCTCTGCAACTTTTGAGCTGTAGCAATCTCTACAGTTCCATGTAGACTTTTGGGAAGTTTTCCACCACCCCTGAGACCTGGCTGTTTGGTTTTCATAGGACTCGCCTTTCTTCTCTGAACTCTTCTGTTGGCACACCTGTGTTCTTACAAGTTCTTTCTTCTTGGGTAGGCTCAGTCACTTCTCCAGAGAATAAATAATCACTCTTTCATCTTGCATCTCAAAGACACATAACATGGAAACAAACCAAAATAATCACACAATACCATCACATCCTCTATCTATCTATCTATCTATCTATCTATCTATCTATCTATCTGGGTTTTGCCTGCCTAAGATCCTGTCCAGGCCAAAGGAGTGTTTGTTCTTTGAAAAAAAATTGTAATGATGAAGATCTTCTGAACAAAACTTATAAATGTAGAAGTACTGGTTTGCTACAGCTTGCCTTGTTTTCATTGACTACTTCTGCTATTGTGTCTGTGGATTGCTTAAATAGCATTTGGTACAGATCCTAACTCTAGCCTTGTAATGTGCTCCAGCCTTCAGCTGAGCTTCAGTAGTTAGCCCATTGCGATATGAGTATTTTTTCTGATGCAAAGTTCAGAGTTAAGGTAGTCTTTAGTATTTGGTGTTATTGGTACTAGGGAGCCTGTTTCACTAGGATTGATACAGATGCAGAGAGACTGAACATATTGAGGTTATTTTTGAATAAATGGCTCTTTGTTTGCTTGTCATCTTTTATTCTTGCCTGATCCTGAGTTCCTCCTACATGCATCAAACTGAGAGTGGGTTTTTTGAATTGTTGGGGGTTGGAATCATGTGATAACATTACAATCTTGTTTTGGGCCAGGAGAGAGTGGATTTTTTGAAACTCAAGCTTTCTTGTGATTTCTTTTTTTTCATCAAAAAGCCTTTCTATATTGTTTCAGTTGTCTTCAGATCATTGACACAGTAATTTAGGTTTTGATGTGTAGTTTGATGTTTTAATTCCTACACAACCCTTTATTGTTTGTCATCTCTATTTTTCTGTCTCATTCCTTTTCTAACAGCAGTTATAATTTTCTTTGTGTTATCAGTTCATTGCCAGCTTCTGCTGTTTTATTTTGGTAACTACCTTCAGCTTATCTCCCATCAGTTTTTGATTACAGAAGCAAGAGGTTCTTTTCCCTTCACATCTTTGAAGCATAGTGCAGACAAAAAGGCCAGAGTTTCACTTGGAGGATCTTGGTCTTGAATAATGTTGTGGTAACAAGAAAAGTAACTTGTTTTTCTCTCCTTCTTGCTTGGTTGGTTCTACTTGGTGAAGTATTGCATTTGATTTTGTGAGAATGATCTGAGCTAGTTAGCTACAAAAGTTGGCAGGAATCAATTTGCACAAGTTTTGCTAAGGAGCACCTTGATGTATTGTGGGGCAGGGTACAAATTTTGTAATGCTCCTGTGTGACAGCAGATCACTGCCAGTCAGTTAAACATTTGGGGGGCTGCTCCAGGACATTTGGATTTGTAGATTATGAACTTTCTTGTGATTTCTGGTTTAAATTTATACAGGGACAGTTTATATTTGCTCTTGCACATTGTCAGCCTTTAACTTAAGTAGTTCTTCTCTCTTACCTTAATTAGAAAGAAATCAACAATTATTTAAAAAGAGGAAAGATTGCTTTTACATGATTAGCTAGTTTATTTTTGTTAATGACCAGACTCCTAGAGACCTAAATTGAGTCACATACTCAATTTTGAGTCTGTCAGTATGGCTACAGATGCGTAATGTAATGAGGTGGATTGTGCGTATGTGTTTTTATTTATTTTCTGTGTTGTTCCTCAAGGAACTCTTCTTCCTGTGACGTTATATATGGGATTCTTGAACAAGTGGATGTAGCATCCATGTCTGTATGGAGGGTTAAAATTTACCTACCCCCTGGAACAATATGTGACTCTCAAGCAGAACTAAGTATGTACTCAGTTGCATCCTTGCAGATGTTGTGGTGCCTCCTGTATATAGGAGTTAGTGATTCTGTGGGTGGAAAGTGAGATCATCTAACTGATCCAGGAGTCAGCTGATCCTGCACACTCACCCCACCCCTCCAAGCAGAGAGACTGAGTTGTCTCACTGGGTATTGACCACACTAGATCTGATACAAATGTGGAAGAGGGTCAGAACCACCCTCAACAGTAACAGCTGTTTATTGAGTTTATCTGAAGTGAGATCATACCTTTTTGCTCATGAGTCTAGGTGTAGAAGTTCACTTTGAAATTCAAGAGCAGCTCAACTCAGTTTAGCTATTCAAGGAACAGTGGGCTCTTAATACTAGCATGAGGGCAAAATGGTACTGTTGTATCCAAAGGTAACTTGGTGCATTTTGGGCAAGTGTTAAGTGCTCTAATTATTTCTAGCTCAACTTTGTGTTATGCAGCATCTGGAAAGGGACCACCCACATGTGTTTGTGTTTTATCTGCTGAGAATTTGTGCTCAGAAACTCCCTTATGAGTAGGTTGCAGGACAGGCTCTGATCTGTACTTCATTGCTGCTGGGTGTCTGCTTTCATTGCATAAAAATGAGACCACTCAAGACAGGATTACTATAAGATTCCTGAGTCATAGTGCTTTTCACTGGATAAGAACTACCCCATGTCCATCACATGTTTTTGTCTTGGTGCCCTTAAGCCTACTCTGTGCATCAATTCAAGCCTCTACAAATACCCTACTTTTCCTCTAGTATATGGCATACTCTACTTGCCTGTGCCATCATTACCTGCTTTTCCTTCCCGATATTCAAGCCTCAGACACCCTTATGAAGGGGTTTTTAGGTTAGCCTCTCCCAACAGACTGGCTAGGCTGGACTGATTTCCTGGTAGGTTGGCCGTTCACCTGTGTTTGGGTATTCTCACCTCAGTGGCTCCCATCAGTTGTTTCCGGTCTTGGAGCCATGTGAGGCACTCTTGACAGGAAATGTCTGGTCCCAGTGCTGTTGACAAGTCAGTGGCACTGTGGTTTGCACGGTTGAACCAGAAATACCAATCTGTACTGACGTGTTGGGATTGCCAAAGAAGGTTTCCTACCTCATGCAGGCAGTCTCTTGTAAACAGGAAGATATCTATGCCAAGCACAGAGAATCATACAGAAGTTGAAGTACGTAAGGATATTCCTTGCTTGTTTCTGAAAGTTTGCCCAACAGTAAGTGTCATCATATCATCATTCTAAGGTTGAATGGAGAGCTACTACTGCAGTATGAAATAAGTTTGGTGTTCAGACTTGCACTGAAATAAATTTTGCCCTCCTTTCTTTTCTTCTATATCTCTGTCAGAGCAGTATCTTACTCTTCTAACCCTCAAGTGGAAAAGAACACAAAATCCTGGTCTCAGAAGTTGCCGTTATCATCTTTCCTTTTCCCCTGATTAATTGTGGGACAGTGAATGTAAGGCAATGGTCATGTGTTTAATACCACTTAATCAGAAGATAATAGCAAACATAAACATTCATTAGTTGTATAGCTGCTCTGCTTGTAGTCACTGCTTTTCCTGGCAGCACTGTAGTAAGCAGGTGGTATCAAAAAGTAGGGTGTACATGTATGATATCTCAGAGCACTTATTTAAACATTCTTCTTTGCCCTGTTACATTTGAAGCAATGAGTAGGGGATGGACTTTGACCACTGCATATAATTTATCACTGTCTTGGTGACTAAAGTCTTGGCTAATAGCCAAGAGCAAAGGGCTCTGTATCCACTAATGGACGCTTACCCTTTTTTGGCCATGTTAATGTGTATACTCCTGAGTTTTTACCATTTCTTAACACAAGTTAATTAGTAGAGATTTTACATGTAAGGTTCTCAATCTTTGCACAGATAGCTTAAAGAGAGCTAAGTGGATTTACATCACAGTTAAGAATGATAGGTAAGATAGTTTAAATCTATGCCAAACTTCACAGAGATGTATACTTTTCCAGTGCATCTGAGGCAAAAAGGGTCATGTGGGTTGCCTCCAATTCCGACTCATTAATCTGGTTTCCCAGGGTAATAAGAAGCCAGTTACTACTGCAGCGATATTTTGTTCTCTTGAATGCATGATAGTGTGTTTCAAGCTGTTGTTGGTGTGGATGTTAGTTAGCCTAAAAACAGGCTAGATTGTGACTGCTCAGTAGTTGTTGGTGTGTCTGCAGCTCAGTGTGTGGTTACTCAGCTAATGTGTACACAGGCAGCTCCATTAGAGGCAGTTTGGCTGCTGTCAGCAGGCAGACAGAGCTTGGGGTGAGTTAGGACATGGACACTGAACTGCCTGCTGCTTTATTTATGCTGGTTTTGCTACCTAGGCCAGAGTGAATGAAGCTCTAGTCTTATGTTTGTGATGCACTTTTCTTATCTACTTAGGCATGCCAGTTGTCTAAGGAAATAGGAAAGAAGGTTGTGATTAAACTTACTTTATTGTTCATAAACTATCAAGAGACAATAATTTACTGCAAGACTTAATGTAAGACTTTCTAGCTGTAATGTCAAGGATGACTAGAAAAGGTAAAGACTGTTCTGTACCTGTTTTCTTTAGTATCAGCAATCTGTCACCAGGCCTTTACTTTCTTGAGATAGAGTAAATTTTATCCCTTACTTTGGTCTTGGGCACAAAATTAAATTTCACATTCTCGCAGCCTGTGAGGTTGCAAAAATTGCAGTTCTTGCACTTTTCTGTCTTTTCTTCCTGTTTTATGCAGTGTGTTTCCATACCCACCCTACTCATTAGTCTGCTGGAGCCTGAACAGACTTTCTTTGCTGCATCATTGAAGGTGTGAAAGAGCATTTCAAGTGAATTGATGTCAGTGAACTGACGTTCCTGGTCTTCAGAGTGCTGCATCCTGCGGGCTTAGGTGTTGAGAGAGCCCTACTCTGATTCCTGTGCTTGATCAGGCTTTTACTTGCTTTGAAACTCAAACCACAGATGTTTTGGTAAGGGGATAGTTCCAGTGTAACTGAAGAGCTGATTCCTCCACCTTTGTTGAAATACCGTTTTGCCACTTACAAAACTGTGTTCTCCAGTGAACACAAAACTTAACTTCTATGGCATCAGAATGTTTGATTGATTTCATCTGGGGGAAATGAGAGTGAGAACCTGATTAAAGAGGATTATGGCAGTTTATGTATTGATGACCAAACAGTTCTTTTGAGCTTACCTAAATCCTGGCTCTTTCAAACTAGTGAGAATTTTGGTATATGTATGTATACTTTTACTTAGATTTGTCTTGAAAACCGTCAGTCTTGCTCATCTTTGCTAAACTTCTGATCATATTTTATGTAACTGAATATAGTGTTTGGCTGTTTTGTAGCACACTCCATGGTACATTTCAGGTGCTTTATAGGAACCATTACCACTCCTGCTTCTCTGGTGGGTTTTTTCTCTTTTTTTTTTTTTCCCCCCTCTCAAATGAGCTACATAGTATTTGACTTCTGCACTTCTGTCANTTATTTTATTTTATTTTATTTTATTTTATTTTATTTTATTTTATTTTATTTTATTTTATTTTATTTTATTTTATTTTATTTTATTTTATTTTATTTTATTTTATTTTATTTTATTTTATTTTATTTTATTTTATTTTATTTTATTTTATTTTATTTTATTTTATTTTATTTTATTTTATTTTATTTTATTTTATTTTATTTTATTTTATTTTATTTTATTTTATTTTATTTTATTTTATTTTATTTTATTTTATTTTATTTTATTTTATTTTATTTTATTTTATTTTATTTTATTTTATTTTATTTTATTTTATTTTATTTTATTTTATTTTATTTTATTTTATTTTATTTTATTTTATTTTATTTTATTTTATTTTATTTTATTTTATTTTATTTTATTTTATTTTATTTTATTTTATTTTATTTTATTTTATTTTATTTTATTTTATTTTATTTTATTTTATTTTATTTATTTTATTTTTACTATGATAGGGATGGTACAGGACCCAAGAATGTTTCCTACAGTGTGGTCCTGTGCCAGACTATGTTCAATGTATTTGGCCAGCTTCACAGTGATATATATATATACACACATAATTTTTTTTGAGTTCCTCTTTCCTTTTTCATGATCTTAGGAACTTGCCATTTTAACATAGGATTTCTCAAGTGTTTTTTGTAATATGGCTTTGATCAGGCTCCATCTAAAGTAACATTTCTCTTTTAATCTTATTTTTGCAACTCTGGTGAGAGCACGTTATCTTGCAAGAGTGCAGAATTAAGTCATGGCACGTTGTGCAAATTTTCCTCCTGCTCAGCGTTAACAGATATGTACCATAGATTTAGAGTTGCTCAAGATTAGACTTCTATGTGAGTAAGAGCAGTTAAAAATATAACTTGTATTATGGCAAGTTTTGGAAGAAAATAAACAGACTAATCTCATCCAAAATATAGTGGTGGTATTGTCATTATTGTTTGGCTTTTGTGATGCTTCAGTTTCCTAGAATTAATGAAAGTGAGTATATGTGTACTCTTAGTAGTGCACTGCCTTTTTTACTTCAGTGAAATTTGATGGCACCCATACTGCAAATATTTATGTGAAATTGGACAGAGGGAGATGCTTAGGACACAAATTATGAATATTTTAGAAAACACAGTTTAATATTAGATTTTTAAGTGTGAAAAAATACCTTTTTTTGTACTGTATTGGTCTCCTCTCTTTTAATTTTGTTTCTTGAAGAGCCTAAGCTTGTATAGGCAAATGTTTGCTATTTCCCCTGGGTGTATCTATCCTTCTTTCAGGTTTTTAATAATTTATAAGCCTGTAGGGCAGTTACAGAAAAACATTACTGAAGAGTAGATGTCTCAAAGGTATTCCTCTTCAACAAGTTGGAGAGACATCACTTCCCCAGTTAAGAGTGTGACCACAAGGCTTATCTTTTATTGAATATCTTCATTTCAGTTTGATGACCTAAGTAAATAGGTGAGGTGAAAAGTTGTGGTTAGAAGTAGAATCTCTGTTTTGATTAATTGGAGTAGAGAAACTTGAGGGTACATAGGTTTTTTTCCCTGCAGAGCTTGTCTTGCTATCTATCTTTTCAGTCATGAAAGCATCCAAAGGAATGGGAAATCACAGAGATATACTAGAAACCAGGCTGCTTTTCTTGTTCTACTCTTTAACAGAAACCTGTTTCTCTGGTTTGGGCTTGGTTTTCTGGTGTTTCTTTTTTTTTTTTTTTTTTTTCTGAAACCTAAGAAAAAAAATTAATTGGGTAAAAAGACAGAAAGGTGTTTGTGGAAGAGGTGGAGATGAGTCAGTTTTCTTGCTTTGCTCTCTTGATTCTACAAGACTTTTGCAGTGGAAATATGCTGCCTGGTGTAACAGGAACCTTACAAAGAGCAGAAAGAGTTAATTGCCTCTTGTTATACTTTGACACTGGTGCAAATCTTGTCAAGAGAAACACATGGTTTAAGAGAAATTGTGGACTACATTCCTTGTTCTGTAAGCATTTGTGTATGTGCTTGCATACATTATTCACACAGGTAAAATTTATTATGAACAGAATTCTCTGCACACTAAGGTTTTTACTAATATGGGTTTTTTTTTCGCTTTATATACTCAGTCCCTCTTTTCTTCTCTGCATCTGTACCTTGTCTTTTTCTCATTCTATCATCTTTCTGTATGAATCAAAATAGATCTGAATGGCAATTTATATTGGAACGTTACCTTTCAGTTTGTTTTCTTCCAAAGTTCTAGTACAGAATCTATACAGTATGTTATAGATTACATGAATTTTTATTGCAACTTGCACAGAGGGTAAAAATACATCTAATGTAATTTTTTTATTTTATTTTTCCCTAAAGTTATCAATCACCATGTATAGATTTACCAAGTGGATTTTATTCTTCAAGACCGCAATTAAAATTTTTTCCTTTTCTTGATTAGTTTCTCCATTTTTTACTGTTTTAAGGTCTCATTTAAAGAAAAAATAGAAGAGTAATAGTGAAATAGAAAAAACTGAACCACATTCTGCTGACTATGGTCAAAATTCAGGCATAATAGCTAAATTAGGGAAATCCCTCTAGATCTCTTATTTCCTACTTAAAGCCAAGTCTTCTTACCAAAATCAATTGTGTGAAGAGACATGACCTAGACATATTTGACTGTCAGAAATGTGTGGCATTGACAGTAGTTTTTTTTTTATTTCTTTCTGCAGATATTGCTGTTGTAGAGATGAGTGATGCCTTCCGTCAACCTTCTCTGTTCTACCATCTGGGAGTCAGGGAGAGCTTCAGCATGGCTAACAACATTATCCTCTACTGTGACACAAATGCAGAGTCTCTGCAGTCACTGAAGGTAACTCTGAGTGGAAAAAGGGGTTGGAGGGCAAGTCACACCTAGTCTAACACTTGAAATAGGTTCTTTCTGTAAGAAATACACATGCCACTTGTGGTTCAGAACAGAATAGCAAAAATGTTTTGAGGCCTGGCAAACATGTCTACAATGCAATGCTGTAAAACTTAAGTTTAGTTTTCTAAAGAGAAAGATTTGGATTACTTGATTGCAGTCAGTTAGTACCTTCTGTTTACGGAAACAGAAGTTTGCCAAATATGAGATGAGAAACGAAATGCAAGACTTTGTCATTCAAGGGAATTGTTTGTGGTGAACTATTACAGTAATAACAATCCTGTGAGAGTGGTAGTGTGTAAGCAGCCAACTAATCCTTAGGCTTCAGCTTCTATCCAAATTAGCAGCTTTCTGCCAAACCTTATGGGACCTCCTGATACCCCCTGCTAAATCTTTCTGAGTTACAGCTGTTTGCATCAGGTACCTGCAGGATTGCTGTGCTGGAGATTAGCAGCAGCATAATGGACTCAGTAAAAACAAAACTCATGCCTCAGTGCACAGCATGGTACCTTGGTTTAAGGCAAGAGGGTGTTTTAAGATAATCTGTGGGGCTGTGAATTTTGTCAGCCAAGGAGTCGATACTTGCTTCCTACTGCAACTATCCAAAAGGTTTTGCAACTTCCACGATGGGAAAGGATAGACAACTTGGGTGGCGATCTTTTCAATTACTTCCCCTCTCTCAGATGCATTGGCTTTACTCAGGAGGTGTTTTATGCTCTTGCACTTCCCTTCCAGGCTTTGCTGAGAAGAAAAATTTAGAGTGAGCAGCTTGGTGAGTCAGACTGCAGTCTGGGCACCAGCACCACTCAGGAAGGGTTTGCTTCCACTGCTTCTGGCAAGTGCAGGCTATTTCGTTTTGATTCTGTCCCATTTTTTTCAGGTTGGCCCTATATGTGGGAGGGGCATACTTAGTAACTCAGTTTCTTCCCCCTGCTTTTCCCTCTAAATTTTCTCAGCTAACTGGGCTACTTGCAATCCAATTATTTCCTTTCTTTTTGCAACACAAAAAGTATACAGATAAAAGCTCCAAAAATAATGCTAATGATAAAACATGTATCTGGGAATTGAATTCAATTGTGTAAGTACAATGATCTACAGTATAAGCTGAGCAGAATTTCATTTTACTGGCAAAGAGTCAAATACCCAACTCCCACTGAGAAATCACTTGGGGTGAGGCATCAGGCTTTCTTGAGCACTTGGAAGACCTTTTTACTAGTTTAGAAGCTGGACTTTGTAAATGGGTCACGTGCTGGATTTACACTGGCATCAGTGGAGGCCCAGTTCTGTGCAGGGAGACTTGGATGTCACAGTTGCCATCAGTACTCTGCTGACTGAAAGACTCCCTTTGGTTTCCCTTAGCTTTGAACTGGGCTTGTGTTTCTGCTCTTGGTAGTCTGTAGGTAATTAGTCAAAGAGCGAGACCCTTTCCATACTCTTTAGTAACTGCCTAAAAAAAGTAGCTATGGGCATACTGGGACATCTTCTGAGGCAGTGTTTGTTCCTGTATTTGTTACAGCAAGCAGGTAAGAGTAGAAGCAATGCAGGAGAGCATGTGCAGTTTTAATCTTGTATGGAAGGGAGAATTAGAAAAACTTAAAATGAAGGAAATACAGAACTGCAGCACATGATTTAATCAGGGCACAAAGCAGTGTAACTAAACTTTTACTGGTGAAATGTTCTTCTGTGTGAATGTTCAGGCCAGGTTCAGCAGGACTTTGATCAGCCTGATCTAGTCAAAGATGTTCTTGTCCATTCTGGGGGATTTGACCAGACCTTTATGACCCACACTTGGAAAGCTAGAAACAGTCATATGTGAAGCATGCCCTCTCAACAGGGAGAAGAACAGTTTTATCAAAGCCTGACTTAAGCAACATGGAAAGTATGAGGTGCCTTGGTTTGACACAGTGCTTGTTTTTAATGCTGTTGTGGCAGTGAAGCTGCTCACCAGTCCCAGAGGCAGAGGCAAAGCTGTCTGATAAATCTGTTATGGTTATCAATTCCTGGGATCAGAACTTGCTGACAAATCATGCTGGAAGCAAGATGATCATTGTTCAGAAGTGGTTTACACTTGAGCTGTACCACCTGGATTAGTGTGCAGGAATCAGCTCTTGCCATTTGTGTGTGCTTCTAATTCTCTGAAAATTCACATTGAAAATGTGAAGGTATGTTCTTTGCATCTGATTATTAGAGCCAAGTGAATTTCAAGCATTTTTGGAATATTTTAAAACCTCATATGAATACTGCTTTTACTATTCTTTTTGATTGCTTCTCCTGGTAGCAAAATGTTACTTACTATATTTGACTTTTCAAATATGAATAGATGTTTATTAATAGACAACTTCTGGATGTCATCCCTCTAGGAAAATTTATAAATGGAGGGACATGTATATATGTGTATATATGTATATTCACATGCAGACAGTAGGTATACTCTTATGTATATATGTTGTATGTATCTACTCGGTTCCATAGTAATTTTGTCTCTTCTGAGACAATACCTCATTTATATTGATTTGACAGGCATAGACAACATCTGCCAACCAACCTTTTCTTGTCGTGTGTGCAAACAGTAATATTCTAAAGTAATACTGATCAAATATCTTTCCCAGCGCTATCAACATTTTCTTTTTTTTCCTCTTTTATTTCAGGAAATTATCTTCCAGAAGAATAATGTAAGTATGATGTATGGATTTCAGTTGAATTATAAACATTCCAAACTTCTGTTTCATTTAATGTTGTTTATATTCTGTTTTCCACTCGAATCATTTAACACTTTCCCACTGCATTTTACAGAGTTAGATGTAGAATTCTGGAAATTCTAGCAGCAAATCTGAGTATATGACTCGGTTGCTAGGTACCAGGCTCACTTCTTACCTTGCCTGTATCTATCAGTGGTATTTTCTCTGCTGCCTTTACTTGTCTATCATATTATCTCACAACCATTTGCATTTGTCATTTTATCTTTTTCTTTTGGTTGCCTTTTTCTGTACAGTGTTCTTTAATGTTTTTTAAAAATATGCTATTAGAAAGTAGAGTTATTTGGAAACTGTTGCTCATTTTAGAAACCCATGGCTACAGCTCTGAAAAGAAAAAGTGTGTGTATATATATGTATGCATGTATATAAGTGTGTGTGTAAATATATGTATGTGCATATATATATGTATGTATATAACTGTATATCTATGTGTGTATATATATGCACAGATATATACATATATGTATATATAGATGTTTGTGTGCATATATATATATATACACATATATAAAAATACATTTATGAAAAGAGTATTTATTTCTAGAAGTTGTGTCCTGGAGGCTGTTAGTCTGAGTGCAGTGCAGATCCCAGTAGTCTGAGTGCCAGTCATTATAAAACTGTAGGTTTCTGCACCTTGGCGTCCCTTTGGTTTCTGAGGTTGACCTTCCAAATCCCCTTTCCTTTTTCACTCCCAAGTTCAAGGGAGGCAGACTTGTGGCTGGGAGAACATTGCTTTTTCCATGTGGTTTGTTCTGGAGCAGCAGGGCCAGTCATGCCAAAATATATGTCTGGCATGCTGAGTTGTTCTTGGCTTCACTTCGTGACTTACTGGTAGCCACATTTGCTAAGATAAAATTTCATAGAGGTTAGTCAGTGCTGTGCCGATATCCTGAGGTGCTATGTGCATGCTGTACAATTCCATACATTTGAATAAAATTTTCTAGAGGGGCATATGAAGTATTTAATTTCAGAAATTGGCCAGGTTTTATTTTCCTTAGTGCCATGAAAACTGCAGCATCCCTGATTTTACTTCTTTATTTAACAGTGGATTAAGTAATTACTTTTGCCAGTATGAAATATGACTCTCTGAAAAAGATGTAGTCTTTTCTCTGCACGAAGTTTCTAAAGATGGCTTGAAAACCAATGTGAGCTTTGGTCTAATGCTGCATTTTAAATTACAAGGGGTTTCTTTGTTAAAAAAAACAAAAAACAACAACAACAAAAAAAAAAAACCCCAAAACCAAAAAAAAGCAAAGAGGCTTCCCTATAGAGTTTCTGTATAGCTCTTAACCAAAAAGTGCTTTTCAGACACTCACAGAAGGCTGTCAAAGATGTGCTAGACTAGAAATGTCTCGCCTTTCTCTAATGAAAGTGGAAGAAATGATCAGTTAGGCCTTTTACATAAAATGAAAAGAGAACAGTAAGGCCTTTCTTATAAATGAATGTATTACATTCTGTGTTTTTGTTCTGGTGGCCCCGGACCTAGGGAAAATGATGTGTGACTAATGTAATGTTCCTGGGAGGGTAGGGGGAAGAGCTCTCTTAGTGAGAAACCAGCAGGAGGTGACTGGTACAATAGAATAAAGGGGAGATGTCATCTTGTCCTGTTTTTAAATGACAGTCCCCAAAGCTCAAGGAGAGGTATGATAACTCGGCCTTCATCTTTTTCAGAAAGGATTGTTCTGTTTTCCATTTAAATTTGGATAGGTGACTGTGACAGTGTCATTTATCACTTTTAGAAATGCTTCAGTGTATGCCAGAAAAAGAATGTGTTCCTTGAAAGTCTCAGATGTTTTCAAGCACACCCACATAACATCTTTTCTGGGAGGAAGTATTTTCCCTGGGATTAGAACAGGGAAGTCAGTGAAATGGTTTTAGCAGCTCCTTTGTCTCCTTTTTCCTCATTTTTTCAGCATGATGTCAGCCAATTTACCTGGAAGTAGACTTTTCACATTGTTGGTGCATGCCTAACTACTGAATATAATACCTGCTTAATAAAAATTGTGTTTCTTCATAAATTATAAGATTCTTGGATAAATGAGTATGACAGAGGTTCTATTCTAGAGAAGCCGTGTCTGTGATGCCCACCCTTACCAAAAATAGTCATGTGAGGTTACTGATATGAAAAAATAATGAAATTGACATATGGATAAACAAGGCATTCGGTCTTGCTGTTCTAGAACATTTTTTTTAATGACGTGCAAACATAAGCCATATCAGGACCATGGTATCCTTGGAACCAGGTGATAAAAAATGTTGCAAAACAAATGTGTGTGTCTCTCTATATATCTGCCTTACTGAAATGCCTTGTGTTTGCTTTTCCTAAGCCTTGTATCCCTAAAAATAAGTGGGATTAAAAAAAAAAATCTATTGCCAACTGTTTTGCTCTTCTGACTGGATTTTTGTGCTTCCTAATAATAGTCAATACAATGTTGCATAGCGAGGATAAGCTGCCTGGAGCCTGTCTGGGTAGAGCAGTAGAAGATAACGTTGGCTTATTTCCTGTTATATGTGGTTTTATAGCTATTTAGCTGGACCTTTTCCAAATGTTCCAGTAATACCAAAACAATGCATTTTTACAGGGAGTGATACCTTAACAGGACGTAGTTACTTTGCTGGTTGAAAGCTTAAGTTAATTTTTGCTGTTATCTGATTTTTGAGGTCAATCAAGCAGCAGAGGCATTCTAGAAATTACTGGTAAAGAGTTTCAGTCATAAGATGTTGGTGTAAAGGTTATGGTTCATGACTGTATGTTGCTAGTTTTAGCTAACCAGTTTTAATTTCATGATAATTCTCCACGGTTTAAATTCTACCACCTTTGGAGGAAAGTTGCAGGTCTATTCAATTTTTTCAAAAATTTGACTTGCTGAATCTGAGTGTTTAATATGCATGTCTTCTACATGAGGTTTGCAACCCATCGCAGTAAGTTACACCTTGACACAGTACACACCTTTCAGTTCGGGCTGCTTGCTTTTGCACCAGGTTGGAGTAGTGGATAGCCTTGGGGGCTGCCTGGGGTGTGAGACTGCAGTACAGCTCCTGGTCTGATCAGAAGGGCCCTTGGAGGCAATGGGAATTGTTCTCTTGGGCAGCTGACTTGCAGGTGTTAGCAATTAAACAGCAGAGTTAGTGTTGTATGGGCCGCACCCTTAGTAGTGTTTTGCTTTTCTAGCATTTGAAGGGATCAGATTGTAGTGGTAGGACGAAGGGCAATGGCTTCAGGCTCAAAGAGGGTAGGTTTAGATTAGGTTTTAGGAAGAAATTATGTACTGTGAGGGCCGTGAGGCACAGGAACAGGTTGCCCAGAGAAGCTATGGATGCCCCATCCCTGGAAGTGTTCTAAGCCAGGTTGGATGGGGCTTTGAGCAATCTGGTCTAGTGGAAGGTGTCCCTGGCCACAACACAGATGTTGGAACTGGATGACCTTTAAGGGCCCTTCCAACCCAAACCATTCTCTGGCTCTATGATTGTAATTTTTATTAGTTTTCCACAGCCTTTTCTTATTGCCTCTTGTTTAAGGTGTAGCTTGAGAGACAGTTTGGTGTAGGGCTCCTTTAATGAGTGGGAGAATTCATCCAGTTCTGAGATACCCAGTGCAAGAGAGACATGGAGTTCCTGGAGCAGGTCCAGCACAGGGCAACAAAGATGTTGAAAGGACTGGAGCATCTCTTAGGAAGAAAGGCTGAGGGAGCTGGGCCTGTTCAGCCTTGAGAAGAGACAGCTGAGAGGGGACCTCATCCATGCCTATAAGTACCTGAAGGGAGGGTGTCAAGAAGACGGAGCCAGGCTCTTTTCAATGGTGCCAAGGACTAGAACAAGAGGCAATGGTCAGACACTGATGCACAGGAAATTCCACCTGAACAGGAGGAAGAACTTCTTTGCTGTGTAAGCGACCAAGCACCAGAACAGATTGCCCAGAGAAATTGTGGAGTCTCCCTTCCTGGAGATATTCCAGAACCATCTGGACACAGTCCTGTGCCATGCGCTCTAGGATGACCCTCCTTGAGTGGGGAAGTTGGACCAGATGACCACTGTGGTATCTTCCAACCTGACCCATTCTGTGACTCTGGATGAGGCATTCCAGAGGCATCTGCAAGCTCAGAATCTACATATAGCTGCTATTAAAAGACTATAGCATAGGGTATGTTTAACTGTTTGTTTCTTTCACCATGGAAATAGGGGTAAATATTTTTAATACTCTTCATCCAGCCAACAAGAGATTTGTGGCCAGTTTGATTTTTGATATCCAAGTATGTAAAAATGCTATGTAGACTTCTGTAAATATTTTGTTGAAAATGATAACTGTGGTATTTATGATACAACACTATCTCTTACTTATTTTTTAATTTTTTAAATTTTTGACTAATATATTTGACAGATATTTTCCTAGCAAAAAGTTGGCAACTTTTTTCCTATGTAAATATGATGAAAGAACGATATAGGCTGTAAGCTGATTTTTAACAAGCTTTAACAACATTTAGGATGTAGCATGGCTGCAACATACCTATTGCTGGGTATATAAAGAAAGAATATATTCTCAAAAAAAAGGGGAAGCATTTGATAGTGTAGATCCAGTCTTTGTGCTTCAGTTCATTTGAAGCATGAGGCTTACATAAGTTCCTTTTCAAATCAGCAGTAAGGCTATCATTCATGTGAGTGGGATTTAAAGTAAACCCAAACTGAGTCTGTATTCATTAAAACATCAGCACATGTTGATTTACTTTGTGTTTGGAGGATGGAGGGAATAGATTTTATAACTTGGTTTATGATTCTGCCATCTGCTACACATAATACCATGTGCAGTCAAAGAACTACCTTAAAAATTTCACTAGAAGAATTGAAATAAAAGCAGAATTTTCTCAAAAAGATGAGTGGGAGAAATCTTTTGTATTACATCAGATTTATTTTTGAGGGAGAGAGTAATGTTTATCTTATTTCATGATGTTCTTTCTAAGAAGACATGGTGTCCCCATTCAAGTCCAAAAAGCTGCCCTTTTCACAAGTAGTAGCTCTGTAGAGGAGGGGAATATTGAAAGAAGGGCTGGTTTATATTCTTACTGTGATCATTAAAATGTAAGTATATGCTATTGCTTTTTATTATCTCTTGAATACAAATAGGTGCTATATTAACTTCTTTCAGAAGCTGAGGAAGGATATTGAACAAGAAAGAGGTGCTTAATGATCCAGTGACCACTAGGTCTAGGGAGAAGCAGCCTTGTCTTAAATGCTGTAATTATAGAGCTATTAAGAATGATCTTACATCTTTAACTGAAATTACACTTTGGAATTGTTAAATTTGTCCTCAGTAAATGAGGAAGGGACATTAGAAAAATACAGAGCAATTAAAACATTTGCAAAAATTAATTACAATATCTGTCACTTAGTTGTAAGCATTTATGTGTATAGCTGGTGCCAGCCAGCATTTCTGCCTTCTGATTAGTCTGACTGATTTGATGAAATGGGCTGACATGGATAGTCTGTCAGAAAATGGCCTGATGTTACCAGGTACTGAGTATGCTGGCCCAAGGCTTTCAAAGATATGTATTCATATCTCCCAGATAAAAGTAGCTCAGCTGATCTGAAAGCTTAGGCCAGGATTACCTGTCTAAAGTCCTGAGTTCTCGTGCATCAGTCTGAACCACAGTAATTATCATCTAACTTTGTATGCACACTCCAGGCCTGTCCCAGCCTGTTATCAGTAATGCCTTTCAACAGACAACTCAGGTGCCCTGCAATCTCTTTGTAATTTTCACTAGTGTAATTTGAGCTTTTGAACCCTAAATAATGAAGATTTTATAAAGAAAGAGGGTTGCAAAATGAAACTTGCAGGACCTGTTCTTGATTGGGGAGTTCTATTCCCACCCACTTTTGAAGCCCCTCTGTTCAACCCATGTTTTTTAAAGGGTGTTGACATAGCAGAGTATTACAATTGCATTTAAGATGCTACTCCTTCAAAAATATCCTGGTTTTATTGAAAGGCTTCTATCTGTTACTTTGATTATACATGATACGGTGAGTCACAAGAATGGATCAAAGTAAAACAATTTTGTCTTCTGTGCTTAACAGACTTAGAGTATAGAGGGAAGTCAATTAGGGTTAGAAAAAATACCAGATTTCATGGAATCAGAGTTGAGATGGAGTATTACAGGGCAAATTTTAATAGAATGTATTAAATATATTTAAACTTCCAAGTCTAGTAACATGCACTAAGTGAAAATGTAAAGCAAAGTGTGAGCAGATGGGAAGTGTGTGTCAGAAAGATCACCTGATCCTTTCTGACTTAAGTTAGCATAGCTTATATTTTGACAAAAAAAAGATGAGAAAAAAGTATAAGTTGCTGAGACAAGTTGCATCACCTGATGAGTGAGGAAAGAAGCAAGTCACACACTCTGCTTTGGGGAAAATGGTTGAGTGGTCTGACATTTAGAGTAGCTCCACAACTGCTTCCCCCACAGCTTGTTCCTCTTGGGATCCCACCCTAACCATAGCCCAAATGCAGGCAGAGTCAGGCTCTTTGCAATGAGAATTTGTGATGGTAACACAGCAGGTTTCTCCACAGGAGGGGACTATAGACTTTGTTATAAAAAAGCAGTCTTGCCATCACTGTTATCTTTCTTCCACCACCACCTTTAGTAAATAATATATAACTTTTGATTCTTTTTTTTCTCTTGACATTAGAGCTACTGCATGTCTGCCTTTGTTAGGTTTAGCTGTTAAATATCTACCTACTGTACTCTTTAGCTAGGGAAGTGAAATTGAGGTCAGTATTTCTTGTATTTCTTAGCTTTATTGCATGTATGCTCTTTCTACTTTTTCTTAAGGGGTATTTCCTAAGGAAATGAAACTTAAGAGCTTTTACTGGTTTTTCATACTCCACATTTGTTCTGTATCTGCCTGTTTGTCTGTCTGATGAATTTCAGCTGCGTTTGAGAAGTTTCATAGGTACAGAGCTCCCACAAAAGATAACTATCTAGGTTAAGTTAAGAAGCAAAATTATGCCCTGGCTGAGGGAAAGACCACTGTATTTTCACACTACTTGCTACTGAATATCAGGGTGAGATTCTACCTTGAGACAATTTCCCGAGACTCCTGGGGGCCCTCTGAACAACTGTAAATGGATTTATTTTTTTCTCTTTTCTTCCCACAGTGTTTTCTCCTATCTTTTACTGTTAAGTTCTTCCCTGTCCACTGCTTCCAAAGACTCTCGGATCTGCGTGTCTTCTACACTGGGCTCTATATTATAACCAGCTTTTCTTTTCCCCCCTCAGCTAACAGGAAGAATGTATATAAACTAACTTTTGCTGGCTCTCTTGTTTCACTGAAATAGATACATGCTTCCTACAGAAGGTGCACTCAGGATGAGTTTCTAAGAGCTCATGCTCAGTAATGGATTCAGACACTTATCATCTGCAGAAAGAGCAGCTTTCCTCCTGGTAGAATTAAAAATTAAGACTCTGGTACTGTCTCTGTAGGTGGCATGACCATTTTACAAGCATAAACCTTGGGTTCTGTGAATTTCAAAAGATGGGAACATCCTTTTTCAGAGCTGACTTTTATTTAAGACCTGAGCATTGGAAACAGTGTGCCAGAGGTCTGAGAAGGTCTTCCTGCAAACAGTCTTGAATTTATTTTTAATGCACTGAATAAACACTGGGAAGTAAAAAGCTTGTCTCTGGATATCTGTAGCTACTTCATCCTTTTTCTTGACTCTGACTTCCCAACCTTTTTCTCCTTTATCTAGAAAAGGAAAGCTGGAGAATAGTCTGCCTATGTGTAATAGTGGCACTTATACCAGTGGCTATGTACCCATCTCTTATAATTGCTGAAACCAGTTCCAGCAAATTCATAATTTTCCCTCTGCATTTGACTGTGGGGCTCACTAGATTTTCACAGGGTAAAAAGTTCATCCATTCACTGTTGAAAGCATGTGATTGCCTTACATGCTAGGAAATTCTTGAATAGAAGTATCCATTCACTTCTCCGTTGTACAGACAACCAGTTTGGGTTGCATCCCACTCCTTAGTTACTTGTTAAAAAATTTGTCATATACTCCCCAGTTCTCAAGTTTCCTTTGCAATTGCTGCAGTCACACGGAGATAAATATTCCTTAGCTCTTCAGCAGCAGTAGTTGGGGAAAGAAGGCTAAATTAACCCTTGTGCAAGGCACTGTATCCAATAATCTCCAAACAACTTCTGTGTTAGCTGAACTCATGTAAATGCCTGCACCAATTATTTGGTGCAGTGGGATTGCCTTTATATTGAGGTTTTATTACAGTTTCATAGTATGATGGGTGTAATTAAAAAATAATTCCTGTACTTTTCATAGCCAGTCTGATTTGTATACAAACATGTATTTACTGACATATCTATACACATACATTTTGCAGACTTAAGTACCTCAATCCTTCAATGTTTCAAAAATCCAATAATGCATGGTAAAATGCATGTTTTAAGCACACAGCTGGTATTGTGCATTCAAAAACTATTCAGTCACTGCCCTCTCAATGCATGGAGCTCAGCTTGGCAGGGGAGTTTCTGGAGTGATGTCTGCATTGCTGTACTGACTTCTGGGAGAGCCGAAACAGCTGAATGGAAACTAATTAACCTTGGAAGTAATTTAGGGGTACCAAAAATGAGTCTCAAGAACTGCTTCCTTAAGTCTATTGTTGTTGTGCTGCTGGGCACTTCAGTAATAAAGTCTGAGCTTTGAGAGATGAATGGAGGAACTCCCCCTGATTTTGTTGGTGTTCTGTCTCATAGTTAAGACTCTTTAAACTACAAATATTCAGCAACTTTCTCAGCACATAAATCTGTACTCACACGCATACCACAGTCAGCAGACATCTTGCTTCCCTCTTCCTTGGAAGATATTTAATTTTTTCTTTTTTTTTTTTTTTGTTTTTGCAAAGCATCTGTCATACATTGATATATAAAAATCAATGCAGTTTAGCAATGCTGAGGTGCTCTGTAAGTGATTATTCTGAACTATGTATGATTTTAAGTCCCATTGAAAATATTTTCTACCTAGTAAGAAATTTATTTTGCTTTTTGAAAGCAAAACAATTTGAGTCATTTTGCAGTTCATATGAGGATTCGTTTTCTCTACGGTTTTCCTGTTGTGAGGCAACTAGATTGTGTTACTGTTTCCAGTATCTGTGAGCCAAACTGTTCTGCTCTCTTCTGATCATCTGTCACCTTGAAAAGCAAGTACCTCAGCTTCTTTTGATTCCATCTGCCTCTTCAGGGTGTGGCCTGAGAATTGTTTCACTGTTGAGCCAATGACAATTTTAAGGTCAGCTTGATGCTTCTGAAAAGACTGATTTTACAGGAAGCAGATCAGAAATCTGAAAGAATACATTTCAGGTGTATATCATATTTGATGTGAAAACTTAATTTATGAGTCAAAACTTAGTCTTGCTGAAGTAAGCAGCAGGTCTCCCTTTGACTTTAACCAGTGGAATTCTGCAGGTAGTGTAAGCAGTTGTTTCATGCTTTGGCTTGCCAAGCCATAACTGCCCTAAGTATTGCCCCTTGTTTCCCTGCAGATGTGCACTGGGAACTACATATTTGTTCCTTATATGATAACTCCACATAACAAGGTGTACTGCTGTGATAGCAGTTTCGTGAAGGGACTCACAGAACTGATGCCGCCTGGTTTTGAGTCTCTGCTTGGGCCTATTTGCTTACCTCTGGTGGATCGATTTATTCAGCTCTTGAAGGTGGCACAGGCCAGTTCGAGGTGAGTTGTCTTCTTGTATACCCATGTAAAACGCAAATATTCCGGCTGGCAAGATAAATGTCAGCCTCTTTTGCCTTCAGTGCAGAAAAAGTGATAGTTAATAGTTCAGCTTGACCAAGTCTCTGCATTGACACTGCTCTATCAATTCATGTTCTGCACATACACTGTGGGAGAGCTGTGGGGCCAGAAAAACAAGTGCGAGGGACCTGTCCCAAATTGCTGATGTGAAGTTGTTCCTCTCCAGCCAGTATTTCCGGGAATCCATTCTGAACGACATCAGGAAGGCCCGGACGCTTTACACGGGCAAAGAGCTTGCAGCAGAGCTGGCAAGGATTCGACAGCGAGTAGATAACGTTGAAGTCTTGTCTGCTGACATTGTAATAAACTTGCTGCTGTCCTACAGAGACATCCAGGTAGGAGCTTTGTGCACTACTAAGAGTAGTAAATTAAATTACATTCTCACTGAAATTTTTAGTGTATTTTGCGCAGATGTTTTTTAAGAAACTGTGTGGATAAAGGACACTAGTAAAAATCTTTTATGGTGTCTTCTCTGATGTTTTTAATTTGTTTTGTAGTTTCACTGTTTGCCTTGCCATAGCAGGAAAGGGTTTTATAACAGTACCTAAAGAGTACATGACATGTAATAACTCTTCTCCATCTCAGCACTGCTGTGTGATGAACAGCAGTTAAAGGCTATAGTGACATTCTGCAATTGATAGGGAAGTGTATTCTTTGTCACCAAAGCTGGTGACTTTTCTTCTGGAAATGTAAGTAGTTCATACTTCAAGTTTTGAAATTATTCTGGTAATTGCTTGCTTTGTTATCCATAATTTCAACTGTCGCTCCTTAAACATTATGAAGTGGTTTGAGTTTGATTTTTTATTTGTTTTTTAAATATGTCAGTGAGTAAGCAACTCTAGAAACTGTGGTATTAAAGAGGTTTTTTTTTTTTTATTTTTGTGGCTTATGCCTACTTCAGAGATTTGAGATGCCTTAATTCAAATGCAGTTAGCTTTGTAATGTCTGCACAATATGAGCACTGACATGTGTTCAGTTCCTAAGTTTAATCATGAAACAGATGTACGAAAATTTCCACAGGACCATGTTGAAGCAGCACAGAAGACCAAATTGTGCTCCCTGCTAAATACTGTGCATATTCCCATCTCTGATTAGTGCTAGACTATTTACAGTTTGAGACTGAAGAAACTGAAATCCATAAAACTTACAATGGACTGAAAATACTTCTTAGTATGAAATAATAGCTGCCTAGGTTGAAGAGGAGTTTATATAGGCATACCTCAGTACAGCCACTTAAAACTTTATTTTTCCTTTCTTTTGGAAGGATTACGATTCCATTGTGAAATTGGTGAAAACTTTAGAAAAATTGCCCACTTTTGACTTGGCTTCCCACCACCATGTGAGGTTGCATTATGCATTTGCACTAAACAGGTAAGATTCTACCCTTCCTTCTGCTGTGGAACAAATCAAAACTTGAAACTTTGTGAGGGGTAGGTAATCCTGTGTGAAGTTCCTGACTGGAATCTTTCTACATAGTCCTGTGATTTTGACTGAAGCAGCTCTGGGGATTCTAAGCTTCTTTTTGTCTCATACTATCAGATTTTATTCCTTTCCCTTTAGCATGTTTGATTTGTCTTTCCATAAGTTTGCATTATTTTTTGTTTCAGCACCTAAGTTAGAGCAAATAAATACCTAACAATATTTTCCTTCTATAAAATACACTTTTAACATTGCTGTGTGAGTGACAGCTCTGCATCATTTGTGCTGGCAAAGACATCATCTCATTCAAGTCTGAGTTCTGGTAACGTCAGGAGACAGAAGCAGGCCTTTCATCAAATGTCCATAGGAAGATTTTATTGTATTATGATGATAAACTAATTTTCGTGTTCTCTGATAATATGGGCAAAATGTGATACATGGAGCAACATACACTGCTTCTATGGATTAAATAAATATCAAGCCTAGATTTTCTTTCTAGGATACTGACAGTTAGGCAAGCGACTAAGAGGGGAGTTTTTTCAGAAGAAATTACAAATGTTCTCTGCTCCATTGCTGTTATCACAGTGAACATTTTGCTGTTGATTTCAGAGGAGTAGACCAGGTGTCAGCAGGTATTGAAATTGTCAAGTATAGGAAATGTCTATAGATGGTTCTGCTTCTCACAGATTTGAATTTTGTAATTCAGGTTCACTGAGGAGGCTTAAAACTGCATATCATGTGAAAGTGATGTCAAACTGTCAGAAGGAATTACTTGAAAAAAGTAAACCTGGTTTTGAAAGAAAAAAAAGAAACCAAAAAATAAAAAACAGCTGTTTGGTATTTTTTGTCTAAATAAAATGTCCAGGTCCTTTCTTGTGCCTTTATACCAGATAAATGAAGGTATAAATATTGTGCCTTTTTTTTTACACTTTGACTTAATATGTGAAATTTTGCACATTAAATAATCCAGCATGTTTCTGCCACTTCTACAGAGCTTTCACAAGGGTCAGTAGGTGTTCCTTGGAGTTGTAACATATTGTTTAGCCCTCAAGGTCACAATTTTCTGAAACAAAGTCACCTTTGAAAGCAGAATTGATTTGTTGAGGCACTGAAAACCTGGAAAACTGCAGCATAATCTTTTCAGGCATATCCTTATACTTCACTGTTTCTGTGACTCTAAGATACTGCCTCTGAGACTATGTGACAAAAGATCTACACAGCACCTCCAAAGCAGTCCAGATGAGATTTTCCTATTCCTCTCTTCTCCAGACTGACCATTAAACTAGAAGCCATGACAGCCATGAAAATATTCATGCTTTGGTGTGCCAAGAAGGAATTACTTTGGCTAATTGTGACTTTCTCCTTACTGAGACTACAGAGGATATTTTGTGAGCTGAGGCAGGTCTGGAATACTTGTGCTTCTGAATCTTTGCTGTGAAAAAAATGTGTCTCTTGCTTCTAATCCAGGTCACTAGTACGGAAGGATGGAGCGGCTCAATTAGTCAGGATTAGTCTGACCTAAATCAAGAAATGTGAGGGCACTGATAATGGAAAAGTAATCAGAAATAAAAGGAGGGACCTCTGTCTCTGAAGACCAGCTAAGTGTAAATAATCCATGTTGCAAAACATTATTTGCTGTACTGGTTTTGTTCTCATTAAATTCATTAATCTGGATTAGTGATAGTCAATACAAGATGTGGAAGTGTTGAAAAGGGAGTCATTTGATTTTTCAGTACACAAACATGTTAAAATTCTAAACTTTTGATACTGAGTGATGTATGTACCAAAACTATGACTCACCAGGAAGTGTCTAATACTTGCAATTATGTGGTTTATTTGTCTGGAGTACTTCTTTTAATATTGCCTTATTGGCTTTACTCCTAAACCTTCCCTATTATGGGAGTTCAATCTGGTTTGTGCTTTTTGAATGTTTTGCTCCACAGTCAAAATGTATATAAAAAGTAAAATCCCAAAGACAAGATTGAATCTTTTTTTCCTTTAGAGCATGAATTACAATGAAAGAAATACTAGATGTTAAATCAAGGTTCATATTTTTCTATTTTATAAGGAAGTAACACATGACCCTTCTAAGAATTTCCCTGGAGGCTCTTGATGCTGTTTTCAGTGTTTTGCTATAGCTGATGCTTCATGAGAGAGAGAGGTTATATTTAGGGGCTTTTATAAAGGTTTCCCATGATATAAAGAAAAGACAAAAAAAAAAAGAAGGAAGAAGGGGTAAGTGTGTATATATAACATAGTCTATTGTGTCTATCCGTCATTTTACATGGATGAAGTCATATGTCTATTAAAAAACAGTCATGAAAAATTATTACTTGTTAATTTTGTCGGGTTTTTAATCAAAATTGTTATTTTCAGGCGAAACCTACCTGGAGACAGACAGAAAGCTCTAGAAATTATGATTCCCCTTGTAGAGCAGGAAGACCAAGTAGCTTCAGATATGTACTGCCTGGTTGGTCGAATTTACAAGGACATGTTTTTGGAATCTGGGTTTATAGATATAGAAAGCAGGGACAAAGGAACTTTCTGGTGAGTATGGTTTTCCTGCTCTATGTCCTTTTATTAGCTTTGGGAAAATATTCCTCGAACAGGAATATATTTGAACAGTTTTTCTTTCCAAATATTTGGCATCCTTAGGGGATAGACTGAATCTTCCAAACTTCCTTGCTTATTTGTTGAGGATGAGAGATTTATGTTGTTCACACATCTCATTCTGCAAAGTTCTTGAAGTGCCTCAGAGACTTGAAGTTAAGGTGTAAACTAAACTCATCAGAGTGTATTTTCCTTTCTTACCAAATATGAAGTCTCCTGTTTACTGTATTATTCTTAGGAATCTGGGCCAGAGAATAATCAGTCACGCATTGTTTGGCATGTCTGGAATGTGATAGGTATTAGCTAGCAAGTTTTAGAGGTTTAACTCACAACCAGTATGACTGTTCCAAACTTGCTGACAAAAGTTTTATAACCCAGCATCATCGTATAGTATGCACATATTGCGGTGTGCTGCAGTAGCATCAATAGTCAAAGAAGCACACAGTAACTAGTCAATAAGATATAAATTCTTATCCTCATTTTAGAGACAAGAATCTTGGTTTTTTAATGCTTTTGAAATGCACTAAATCACTGTTACATGGAAGAGGTTAGAAAATGAAGGCGTGGGATGTCATCCTAGACTTCTGTTAGGATGAGCTGCTTCTCTGCATTCAGATGAGGATACAGACAATCTGCATTTATGTGTCCTGGCATCACATCTTAGCTCTGGTCTTGTGCTCATCAGCTGCTTGTTGAAGTAAATGCTTAAAATGGAAAGCTTTCTTCTTTCTTTGTAATTTATCACTTGTTTTCAGTAAATTTCAACTTAGAACTGTCTCTCATAAAAGATAAGATAAAATTGGTTACCAGTTACGGCCTCAGAATACAAATGCAGTTTATAACTTCTGGTCATACTTTACAGCTTGGCAATTCTTACTGGACTTTTAAAAGATGTTGAAATAACAGGAATGCAACATATTATTGTCATTCCTCCTAGCATAATTTTGGATTAAAGACAAGTTTCATTTCCTGTAGAGCTCAAAGCCTGTAAAAAACTTTCAGGGGTCTTTCTTTTGTAAACACTGTGTTTTGCTAATGTCATGAACATGATAAAAAGAAAAGTGTGGTTCTGTATACAAATTTTAGGCATTATTACAGACTAAATAAAATATGAATTACTCTTGCTACTGTACATCTTGCTTTCTCCTTGTTTGTAGTGCCTTATGAACAGATAAACTTTGATATTGTAAAACATAATTGAGCTAAGAATGATTATATATAACAGTGATGAGTTCATGTAGCCATTTTAACACACTTTGAATAAATGCATCTTAGCAATTATGATAATCATAGATCTGATGATGGAAAGTGATTGCAGGCATTCCACTTTAGGAAAGGACAGAGGCTGATAGCTCCTGCACAGGGTAGGGTGATGGCCAGCCAGCCCCTAAACAATCCCTGGAGTCTCTGGCAATTGAGACCCAATACAGAATGCTCTGTGCACCTCCTGCCACAGAACAAGGAGATCTCTGTTGAGTCAGGCTGGAGTTTGGGCTGAAGCTGTACCGGATGGTCCAGTTGCTTTTGGTTTGTACTTTATACTGGATATTGATTTGAGTTTCTAGTGTTAGTCATACAGAAGGCTTGACATGCTGAATGGTTGACTCATAGCTCAGTGAAAAGCTCTTAGAAAGGAGCAGGCCTACTCTAGTGCTACAGCAGGCCACAACAGGACAAGGTGCCTGCAGGAGCAATGCCTCCACGGCAGTGCTATGTTTTGTTGAGATAAAGGTTATTATCTCAGTCTTAGAAAAATAAGGATGTAAGAGAAGTATAGTGAATTGCATGAGATAATGAGAATTTGGCAGCAGAACCAAAGCATTGGTTTTGCAACAACTAGTGATGTCAAGGTACTTTGGTCTATTCCCATTCAAAAAAAAAAACAAACTAACAATGTACTTTTCTGACAATTAGAAAGCAGAATAAAAGACATCTTCCATATAAGTATGAGAGAATAAATGAAAGAGTAATTATTAACTGTCACTTTCTTGTTTCACACCGACAGCATGAATCAGACTTACCAAAGCTACCAAGTCTTTATTCATATCTTTTCACTGCTAGCTCCCTAATTCATTGTCTGCACTGCAACATTTTCTCAAATGTCAGCAACTGCAACATTTTTCCAAAAGTGCAGTCTTTCTTGTATTAGAACAAAAATACTAATTTCCCAAGCTTTTTCTTCTTTTTCTGTCAATCTTTTCTGTCTCCTTTTTGTATTGCATGAGAATTACAGCATGGAAGATCTCTAGGGCAGAAAAGTGGTCCAGTTCCCAACACCACTGTGTCTCCAAACAGATAATGTCAGCTAGAGGGCTTCTCTTAGATGTATATACTTAGAATCCATGAGAGTGTTGTCCTGTTTAGTTGGCAACTTTTTATGGGTTTGTTTGTTTGTTTGTTTTTCATTTGGATTCTTTTTTTGTTTGGTTTGGTTTGGTTTTTTGTTTTTAGGTTGGGTGGGTTTTGTGTGTGTATGTGCTGGTTGGGGTTTTTTTAAGCCAAAAATATTTTGTATGTACTTTTTCCTCACAGTAACTCACAGTACAAGAGAAAATTGCAGATGATGAAAGATCTAGTACTCTCTGCTTCTCTTGCTTTTCTTTAGAGCAGTAGGCGCTGGTCTAATGATTAAGTTCTTTGGAGGTGGGCAGCTGAAGTATAAAAAGTATATATATGTAGCAGATTGAAGAGAAGCCTGTCTTCCAGTTTTGGAGAGCAGAGCTTATGTTAAAGGATGCAAAGTCATTAATCATTAGAGCAGAAAAACCAGCAAACAAACAAATTAAAAACTAGCCATATTTTTGGCCTGGTGGGATAAAAATGCCTTAGCTTTGCTTGCATGTCAAAGCATGGTCTTGAAGTCAAATCCTTAGGTTTTACACAGATTGTTTTTCTTTCCTTTCTTATATACTTATCTCACAACCTGTTTAATTTTTTATGTATTCCATTTGTTTGTGTGTATTTTTTCATCCTTTAGAAAGTAATTTTTAACTCCATTGCTTTTACTGTAGTGAGTTATGCTGACTAAATCTCTTGTGCTCCTTAACTCATATACGATAGCAGTCTTTGCTTTCTCCCTATGCAAGTGTGAATGTGTGTATATATGTGCAACCAAAGGTGTTCTTATTCTGAAGAATAAGTTTAAACCACTGTAGATGTCCTGTTGCTGTTGTCACAGCTACTTGCATTGCTAGCATGAGGACAGTGTGTGCTGTGTTTGTGTGAAGCACCTCCACTTCTTTTTAGACAAGATTGAGCCTAGGTGAATGCCTCTGCCATTTCTCTTGATTGCTCAGTTCCTCTTGAGGAGAATGAAATCTGGTATAGTCCTTTTTTTATGTGAACTCATAAGGACAGTGTCAATAAGACACTCAGTAAAGAATAAGATTTGGAGTAGCTGAAATCATAGCTAAATGTGAGGTATATTCTTGTGTCACTTGCTTCTGTGTGCCATTGTAGCAGATCCACTATAAAATCTAAGGTTTCAAGTCAATGAAAATTCATATATTTAAGACTAAATTAATGAGCTTATTAATAAATATAACTCTGAAACACTTCTTTTACAAACTGATAGTATTACTCTGTTTTATTTGATCTTAAAGGAAATATTGTAGGATACTGTAACTTTACGGGGATAATTTTACTGGGATGGATGATTAGGATCTGCGCTTGTTGTGTGGGGGGAAAGGAAATGGGAGGAGGATGTATAAATACCAGACTTCTAAAAATAACCACAAAGAATGTGTGGAAAACAGTAAAATATTTTTGCTTCTATGGATTCTTGCTGTGTAAACTGAAGATAAGCTCTTAAATTACCTAAAACTGTAATGATGTCCCAACTAGATTGCATTATTTGGAAAGTAAGCTTGAATGTTTGTTTTTCCAGGTTCAAGAAGGCATTTGAGTCAGAGCCAACGTTACCAGCAGGAATTAATTATGCAGTACTACTCCTGGCAGCTGGACATTGCTTTGATACTTCTTTTGAGCTGCGGAAAGTTGGTAATTATAACTTAAAAATTCACAGTGAAATCACATTCTAGTGAAAGTACAGTACCACCCAGTGTTATAGGGGAAAAATCTGATGGTTGTGTGTGAATGCTTTGATAGAGAGCATGTGAATATTTAAGTTGGTCTCTCACACCACTGCTGATCCCACCTGACTGCAGGTGAGTGCTGTCAAGAAGACCTGGTTTCAGTGTCAAGGTCTTAAATGGTTACCAGAGTTTAGTAAAAACTAAGCTTCTTTGTAAAGGCATCATTCTTGTGAAACAGGAACACCTGAAATGGGAATCCAGTTTCTTGCTAGCACTCTTTCAAACAAGCAAACACAAACCGCTGGAGGGAATATGGATGAGAAGTCCATCCTAAGACTGAGGAAAATGCACTTTAGCTTGGGTTGGGCTGAGAGAAGAATATTTCTCTTCTGATGCATTCTTAGAGGTTTCTGAATGTCTGTATTCATAGAATCATAGAATAACAGTGGTTTGGGTTGGAGGGACCTTTTAAAGACCATCTAGTCCAAGCCCCTGCTGTGGGCAGAGACATCTTTCACTAGATCAGGTTGCTCAGACTGACCTTGGACACTTCCAACAAAGAGGCGTTCACTTCTCTGGGCAAACTGGTCCAATGTCTTGCCAGCCTTGTCATAAAAACTTTCTTATTTAAGATTTAAGATTTTTTTTCTCATTTAAGATGATTTTGTTTATGATTTTGTTTGTGATTTTCTGAATTTGAGGAGAACAAAAACTCAATATTATTCAGTAATACATTCAGGGAAGGTTTGGGAGAAAGGACTGAACGTTGTAATATGCATTGCATTTGGTGTTCTTCTCCATGAATTTGTATAATTCTTGACTTTCTGTAAAGTCTTTTTTTATCTTTGTTTCTCCTGAGGAGGTCGTCAAGTGAGAAAGAAACAATTTTTTTCACTCCACCGAATGTATCTGTATTCAGCCACTGCTCTGGTTTCAAAGTTAGGTGTGCACTGTATGTCTGGAAGTAATTTCCTGGGTAATTTTGAGTATGAGGGTCAGAGTGAGATGATTACTTTCACATAAATAGTGAAAGTGAAATTTAAATTCTCACGTGTGAATGAAGGTATTCATTTGGATGTGTGAGGCTGCGTAGAGTTGCCCCAACTACTGTGTTTGCCCTTTTATGAGTAGGTGAGATTTTGCTTTTTGGTTGGCATAGAATACTTCCACATCTTATGCTGAAATTTGAATTCTTGTTCCAGAGTAGGAGGTAAGAAGATATGTCCTACATATTGCATAGTATTTACAAATACTCACCTGCTGGCCTAACTTTAAACTAGGTAGCTTAATGGAGCTGTGCTATATTTTTTGTGTAGTTTAATATGAATCCTTCAATTTCAAAGAAACTTCTCAATTGCATTCAGACTCTAGCCAACCAGACCTGTACAAATTAATTTTACTGATGAAATTTGTGTGCTATTTCTTTGGTATCATCTTCTTGCGAGTTTGTCCAGTATTGTTTTCCCTATTGTTTGTATTGAGACCGTTACAGAAATCAGTGTTCATTCTTACATAAGGTTCCATCCCCAGCTGATGAATTATTTAGTGCAGAAGTATCCTGTTCCTTAGGGGGTTTGTTTGTGTGGTTTTTTGCCTATCTTATGTTAACATTTAGTTGGTGTCTGCTGGAAACCCTTGATATAGCAACCCCTCCTGTTAGCTACTGGTATCCATATTTCTTTTTTTTTAATGGGTAATATTTTCAAAATGCTTTTAGTTTTGGACTGACTCAGCTATTTAGAAACGTTTTCAAATACATTTATAGTATAGACCCTATGTGTATCATTGGTCATTTGTTCCTTGTTGATAAGACTGTGGTCACTATTCATAGAACCATGGAATACCAGGTTGAAAAGTACCTCCAGGATCATCTGCTACAAATTTGTTTGGAAAAGCACACTCTAGACAGGATAGCCCAGCACCCTGTCCAGCTGAACCTTAAATATATCCAATGTCAGCAAATCCACTGCTTCCCTGAGAGATGATTCCAAGGGCTGATTCTTCAAATTTTGAAAAATTTTCATCTTGTGCCCAACTGGAAAGTCCCCAGTAGTAATTTGTGCCTATCACCCTTTGTCTTTTCCTTGTGACTCCTTCTTAAAAGAGAGTCTCCCTCTTCTTTGTAGCCACCCTTTACCCACTGGATGGTGATAATGCCTTCTCTAAGCCTGCTCCTCAATGCTGAACAAACCCAGCTTTTGCTCATATGGCAGGCGTCCAGTGCTTTGTTCATCTTTGTGGCCATTCTCTGGACCCTCTCCAACCTGTCCACATCTTTTGTGTATAAGTGAGAACCAAAACTGAACACATTATTCCAGGAGTGCCCTGGCAAGCACTGAATAGAGTGGGATAATGGATTCTTTATGTCTCCTAGTGATGCCCCTGTTAATACATCCCAACATGCTGTTGGGTTTCTTTGCTGAAGAAGCACACTGTTCGCTCATATTCAGCTGCTTGTTTTTCAGGGCCCCCAGGTCCCTTTCCACAGAGCTGCTCCTCAGTGGAGTAGATCCCAGCCTGTTCTGCAATCCTGGATTATGTTTTCCCACGAGCAAGACCTTACAATGGTCTTTGTACAAGGTTTATCAGATGGCTGGAGTTGTGCTAGATTCTGAGGATAGTTTAGTATTTTCTTTGTCTGAGGTTAATGTTTTAAACAATCAGGCAAAATCACAAAGATTGTATGGGAAAAAGTTTTGATTTTTTTTCTGGTCCTAAGTGTCTCTTACATTTGTGTAATTCTTTTGCTATCACCTCTTGTTTAGATCGGTGTGTACAAGACCATTTTTTAGCAATAGTTGGATTTTCCAGGCAGTGCTTTCTGGTTGGTGTCCACCCACAGCATTATCTGTAGTACACAGAAATAAGAGAAGTTCTGCTTTCTGCTGGGACATCAGGAGAGAAGCGAGAACAAACTGGTCAAGTTCAGTCCAGGTTATATGGAAATTATATTGCTAGACTGGGAAAGGTGTAGGGAAGGATATAGTCATTATCAGTTCTTCAGAGGTGCATGAGACTGTAATTAGGAGATGCATATCTGATTACATTGGCAATATTGTAATAACTCCAGTAAAAATAAGAATAAATCCAAGAGAATTTTTACCAATCTGCATCAGATCAGAAAATTTGCTTTCTAGAAGTTCCTACCTGTACTTGTCAGATAATAGTTCACAATTAAATGAGCAAACAGAGCATTAATAAAATGCCTCCTTCTATTTTCTGAGTAGTATTGCTTTCTTAACCATACAAGGAACTTTGAGACCAGAACAGAAATGCTGTGATCTGCATTGACAGTTATGATCTCTGCAGGCTGTGCAACTTTCACACAAAGGATCCTGTAATAGGAATTGTTCCATCAATATTTGAGTAAGGAAAGCAGTTTATTTATAAAGCCATTATAGTAATATTTAACTGGTAATATTTACTTACTGTATCTTATTTTCATCACAAGCTGTGGGTATATTCTTGATGTTTTAAAAACAAAGGCTTTTCTGGTGTTAATGGTTCCTCTATTTTGGCTCATTTGTTTTAAAGGCAAAATATTTCTGATGAAATATACTGGAATTCAGCTGCTGCTTTTTTTCCCTGCCCTTATGAATGCCAAGTTTTTCATGGAAGGAGAGAATGTCTTGACTTTGCCTGGATTTTCTTATACTCTCAAAAAGTATTTTCTTATACTCTTATACTTTTCTTATACTCTCTTTTCTTATACTCTCAAAAATCTTTTAAAGATGGTGAAATAAAAATAAACTTAGAAAAGGGAAATTATACAAGGAGACCATAAACTCAGAATTAAATTCATGGAGGTTCACTTTGCAAGTTTCCAAAATAATCCTTCCCCCGCAAGTTCTTTAAATTGGAGTTAGTCTTTTGAACCTCTTGCTAATGTCATCACAAAGCAACTACATTTCAGAGATAAGTAACTTGCCTTTCACGGGTGAGTAACTTTGTAGATGAGATTTGCAGAGGATGGTCAGCAAACCAGAGTGAGTTTTAGCTCTGAGTACCTCACCTTTTTCAGAAGAACTTGATGAGAGGGTGGTGTTGTCTTCTCTAAGGTAATAGGATCCACTTCACAGAATACTTGGGTAAAACTTCCATTTTATCCGGGTTACAAGTAATGGTTCCCAGACTTGGTGTCCTGAGGTACTGCTACACATCCATCCTTTCTCCCCCTATCTCCCTATAGTCTCCCTTACTGAGCTGAGACTCAAAATGTTACTTTCACCAGTCCTACCCTCCTAACAAACACCTCTCCCTGCCAGCCACTAATGCGTGTCCCTCTCCATGTGAGTTGTACTCTTCATCAGACCCACACACTCAGTTTGTACCTCGCTTTAGCTCTGTTCCCACATCTGGAGCACGGGAGGGTTGTGATGGGTGTGTCCCTGCAGATGCAGTGAAGCATGGCAGAGCATGTCTGCCTGTGAACCAGAGACCAGTGCTGCTGCTCGCTGTGACAAATAGCCTGTGATAGCTGGTCAGTGGCCACTGTGCCTGTATGTGCCATCAACCAGTGCTTAGCAAAGGCCCTATGCACAGCTAAATTCCTCCCTTTCCCCTTCCTCCCAACAAAGGCATGTCCAACTGAAATGATCCACATATTCCTGTGATACCAGTTCCTTACATTCTTGTGATGAAGTCACATTAAAAGCCTGTGGAAGTTAGTAGGTGTCTGTTTTTTCTTGTGTGTTGCTATCAGATGCATGCAAATGTTTTAGACATTCTAGTAGAGCCCTTTGGCCTTTGTAGACATTGCTGAGGAGTGTTACTTTAAAGTCCTGGGGGAGATTAATTTTTTTCGTTTACTGTGTTTTCTGGATAGCATTCAGGTTTTGTTCTCTAGAACCCAGCTAAAGCTGAACACTTTCAACACAAATTCCCCCTCCCTCTTCTCTACTGACTAGTGCAGGTGTACATCTTCAAGTGGTCTCTTTGACAGTGTGAATATGTGTAGCATCCTGGCTTAAAGCTTTGCAGAGATAGTCACCATGGTACCCCGTGGAGTTGATGGAGATGATGTACATTGTGACATTTCTTAGGCAGATCAGAGATACTTTGTAGCATCTATGGCATTTTTAAAGCCTTTATTACCTGATATTGATGTCATAAAAATGTGAGCAATGTGATAAAACAAGATAAACTTTGTAGGCTGAAATGTAGCTTATGTAATGATACCCATTTTGATAATATTTATTACTGCTTCCACCATGAAGTTTAGTCTGCTAGCTCTCAAGGAAGGTTAAGCAAAAAAACAAAACCAACAGTTGCATTGAAATTTCTTGTGAATAGTCAGCCCGAATATCAGGGACAATGGAAGATGATGTGGGAGGGAAACTGTCATAGTGGAGTAGTGTGGGACAAGTGAGTAAAAGATTACGGTGGTGGAGCGGCTTGTTGTGTAAGCTGAAAATTGTTTTTTTGCAGGGGATGGTGTAGCACATCTCATTTTAGCTATGTGTAGCAGCTCATATGAACTAAAACTCATCCTGAAGGCCACAGGGGAACCTGTAATTCTCAGCAAACTTAGCAAGTCAAAATAAAACCTGAGGCTCTCCATAGTCTTGAGTTGCTGAGGGACTTGTGAATATTAATAGATGTCTTTCATTGGGGTAGGACTTGCGGCAGTTAAAAGAACATCACTGCTGGAAGAAGCCCAGTGGATCATCTGTTCCTTCTGCATGGGACCTTGTCTATAAAGGTAAGTTTGGGGCTTGGGGCTAGTAAGTTAAAAAAACAAAGCAGAAAAAAACATAATAGGTGCCTTATTCAGCATCTGTTAAGTTTTTGCAGCTATGTTGTGTAGCCTAAGGCCCCAATTTACCTTTACAGATGAGGTCCATGCAAGAACATAGGTAATCTGACTGTGGCCTTGTCCTGACAGTGATGTCTTAACATTCCTTTCTTGAGAAGCCTGTAGGAAGAGGGGGTGGGGAAAAAAACCTTCTACCAATTAGGGTGTTTGGAAGGCATATAACATTAACTGGTAAGTATGATTTCCATCTTATTTTATCAAAATGGAGAGGGTATAGTAATGTAAGCAATTAAAAGATTTTGAATAAGGGAAATGGTTATTTTAAAATTGCATTAATACAAATTCTTTGACTTGTTATTCTCTTTGCTACAGGAGTAAAGATCAGCAGCCTGCTTGGTAAAAAGGGGAGCTTGGAGAAACTGCAAAGCTATTGGGAAGTGGGATCTTTCTTGGGGGCCAGTATGTTGGCTAATGATCATATACGAGTGATCCAGGCTTCAGAAAAGCTGTTTAAACTAAAGGCACCAGCATGGTAAGGTGATAAACAAGGAGATGTACATTCCTATATTTTAAAATGTTGGATTCCCTCAGCTTTCACATTAGGCACTGTATTCAGCTGACAGGAGATATGTTTTGTGTTTTTTAACAGATTTTACTGTGTGTGTATTATTTCACTGTATTTTTATCCAGAGAAGGGAGTCTCTTCCCCTTTTGCCCTTATTCAGGGGTAGATCTGATATGGGTCTTTAATTAGATGTGTGAGAAGGGCAGATTCATCATGGACTTCAAGCTCTTCTAAGGGCAAAGGAGAAAGGAGGAGTTGCTTGCAGCTACCTTGCTGAAGAGAAGTGGTAGTGGCTTGTGAGTTCAGTCATAACAGCCTGAAGGTTTTGGGGAATGAAGACAGCTTAGCTAGGGAGGCCTGGCTGTACCTTTAAATATTGTTAAGGTTATGGCACATAACAGTTGTTTTAGGAACTGAGTACAAATGAGCTGTATGGTGCAAGCTTCATCTTGCAGCAATTGAGAAGACTGCAAATCAAAGTCCAGTTAAGAGAAAGGCCATAAATCCAGGGTTAAAGGCAACCTTGTAAGCTCAACATCTGTTATGCAAAGGCCAAGAGATGTGTGCTCTGACAGCAGGTTCCTGACACCTGCTGTGGATATAGGCAGCAATTAAGGACCAGTCACCTACTCATTAAGGGCTGGGATCATCTTAGGTGAGGAGACCAAGACTCCTTTCTGACTAAAAAAGTTGTCACTCTGCTAATTATAAGAGTGAACAACTTAACGTATTCATCACAACATATGTATTATGTTTTTATAAAGGATAGAGTGTGCCTCCAGAAGGTGATCAGAGGGATGCTAAAATATGGAAATGCTAAACTTCTGTATTGATATAACACAGAAAATGTCAAAATTAAAAACTCTGATTTTCAGACAAAATATTTCGGAAATGCTCTTTCCAGTGTATTTATTTGCAAGGTTTTCCATTTTTACTATGTGTGTATTTTACTAAGAAGCTGGATAGCACTCTCTGGAAGTCTCCTGGCAGAATTTTATGGAGTTTATGAATGCCTGGTTGTCAGGATTTTATGTACCCCAGTGCCTTTGGGGTTTAAGTCTGTGGATTAAACTCTGAAAAATACAGCTCACTCATTTGTGCTTCGTGAAGAATTTCTCCTGTGAGCAATTCCTTCCCAGTCTGTTGCCTGCCTTATACCAGGGCCCACTTGGTGAAAACAGGAGTAGACACAACACCTTAACCCAGATATCCTGATGGCCTAAGAAGGATAATTGGAAATTGCACAGCTATGAAAATGTTCACTAAAGACCCTCTGAGGGTGAAACAAAAGTTTCCATGAATAGCCTAACTATGATAAAGTGATAGCAGTGATAAATCCTCTTTTAGCATGTATATCTCATTGCTGTAGTATTCATTAAAATTGTGTGAGATTATGTTTACAACCTTTTTTTCAAAAATGCCAAGAGACAGCAATGTTATCAAGAAGCCCCATAAATCAGCCCCAGAAAGTAGAAAACAGAGAGAAAATGAACTGCATTTAGGGGAAACATTCAGCACTGCTACTGTCCTTCCCTAGCAATGCCAAAACATTGCTTAACATAGCTGTTGCCATCTTTGTAGGATAATCAATTGCAGAAACATCATGTTTTAGAAATCTGTGTTAAATAATTGCCCGTGCAGACACAATATAGGAGATAGAACAGTGTAGGAAGTTAAACTAGTGGACTTTTCATATGGCTTTTTATTTGAGGTAGATTACTACTGAAACTAGTTGGACAGGCTCTGTTTGGTCCTTAGGTAGAGGATTTAGCTATTTCATGAATTTTTCATGGTTTAGGATAGAAGACAGTATATGGTATCAGGAAGGAGTGTTCTAGGACTTTTTTATAGTTCAGTTGCCTCATTGAGAGGCTATGTTTCCAATTCTAGTTGGTAATAGTTATTATGAAAAGCAGTCCTAGAGGAGCAAAAAATGTTACTGGCAACCTTGGTGTTGCAATGGTGAATGCTTCAGTTGTGTTTAAAGGTAGAGGCACTACTGCTTACAAACTGTACTGAATTTACCATCTGTGTATGTTTGGATGGTCACAGGTACCTGAAGTCTATTGTAGAAACTATTTTGATATATCAGCATTTTAAGAAACTGACTCCAGAGCAACATACGGCCAAACAGGAACTTGTGGATTTCTGGATGGACTTCCTTGTTGAAGCCACGAAGACAGATGTGACTGTAGTTCGATTTCCAGTAAGTGGCTGTTTTGTTGGGTCTTGGAGAATTTTTTTGGTAGTACTTTCGGGGGATGGGTTTTTTTTAAAAACATCAAATTGTGATGTAAAGGAAACGAGCACAAAGCACTGCTTCTTTTTAGGTGGCCAGACAATAAACTGTTTGTCCAGAAGAAATGTATTTGGCCTGCATCTTAGATTGATTTTAATTGAATGCATGTGGGTACAACAGAATTGCAAAAGTAATGAGAAAAAAAGTCAAGATAGAATTTTGCTATTTATTGTTTGCTACCAATGGATATACTTCTAGAGCAAACATTTACAGTGCATTCCAGGTGATTATATATTAACTACACTGTGCTTTGAAAAAAAGGATATTTAATTAATTTCAGTCTTTTTCTAGCTCAGCAGGCTTTGTATACTCTACTGCCAATTAAGACTGTGCCTTTTCAGAGGTCAAAAACCAGCCCAAACAGTCAGAAATCTATTGTTCCAGCTACTAGAAAATGCATTTCAACAACATTGCACTATAAGTGTGTATATATCTGTTTATTTCTGATTTCTTCTACAAAAATTTTGCTGAGAATTTTTATTAGATGCCCCAGTGCTGTACCATGTCCTTGGAAGTATGCTGTAAAAAGAGTCTATGTTTTCTGTACATAATAATTGTATATGTCCAGGAAAGAATGTCTTGCGTATTCCTTTTAGCTAACCATCAGCAAAATCAGCTGTTTGTCTTAAATAGCAGTTGCTATTGCCTCTCAGATAGTTAAAGAGGATACATGTTGTTTTGTACAGTTCTTTTACCTTCCATGTGTAGATGTGATTATAAACTGTAAGGAAGACTTCAATGTTGAACAGCAAGAGCTTGAGGCAGTAAAGTAAAAACAACATGAGACTGTCTAAAGAGCCTGGTTTTCCTTTTCTGATGAGAACAGGTAGAAAGTTTTTCAGGGAAACAAAAGATATTTTGAATCTTCTGATTCAAAACAAGACGAGGCATAATCCTTTTAGATTTTAGGTGTTGGAATAATTCAATTAGATATTTAAAGTAGGCTCCGACTTCTAAAACTTTCCAAATAAAATGGTTTGAATTTTTATTAATATTAAGAGGCAAACCAAAGCTGGTTTGATGGTGTTGTACAGGAAGTTGGTTGGAGCATGGAGCTGACAAGGCTGAGGTTGTGGCTGCCATCCCTGTATGGACTCAGTGATCCTTCTGGGTCCCTTCCAACTCAGTCTGTTCTGTGATTTTGTGAACTGCCTACACTGGTGTTGCAGACAGACATATGGGATTTCTCATAATACAAAAATTCTATTTGTGCCTGTTCAGAATGAAAATCACACAGTTCAACAATTCAACAAAACAATAATTAGCAACTTTCTTTTCCCTCCCTTCTCCCAGATTGCAATTAATTTATTCTAAAATAAGCTTTTTTCATATTTCCTTATTGCGAATTGTTCTGTGTATTCTGAGAGCTTGAACTTAAGAGCTCCACTGTCCATGGGCACTAGCTTAGCTGTTAGTTACTTTGTTATCTGGTAGCATCAGTGTCATCACTTTGGCCTTTAGAGGAAGAAATAAAACAGTGCATGGACAACTTGTTAAAGGATAAAGACCACAGTTTGTGAAATGGCTTAAATCAGATTTTACAAATTATAAGTGTCTGGAGATGCCAAGCAACACATTTTAATTCCCACTGCTTATCTTTTACAGGGTTAAATGTGTAGGTACTTTTCAGAATTTTGCCCTGCACTCTTTCCAGTGTATCTCTGTGCTTATCAACTCTGAAGGAGGAGACATGGCTTAGATTTCACTCTAAGTCATGTCTCTCTCCAAGACTTTCTACTTCAGTGTTTATATACTTTTTAAAATAGGTGTAGACCAATTGCCCTAGTCAATCGTTGTTGCACTTCACCTCTTTTAAATGACGCTTCTAGTTTTTGTTGCTTTTATTCCACAATATTTTCTATACTCTAGCTGTCAGCCTCTTGCAGTGGTACATGTTACTTTTGAGAAAATCATTTGATCTAGTGGCTATGGTTCATGGTGGTCTAAATCAAAAGCTGTTCAGGTTAGCTCTAGGTTAATCTGTTTCTCTACTTCACCCAAATGTGCTTCTACCAAAAGATGATAACGGTGTACCATGAATCTTCTCTACATGGGAGATAGACATTCTAGTGGCATTGTAGGAGACTGAATTGTGACAGAAAGATTTCAAAACCTGACATTTTTCAAAAAAATAATTTGCAAAATTGATACATGCTACCGATTGACACATAATAGCCTTGTGTAAAAAAATTAAAGTTGGCTTTTTTTTCTTTTTTAATCTTAAGTTACTATCAGCCACACTAAACTAGTCCAGTACCTAAAATTTTGCTTTTCATTATTTTGTTATTTCCCTGTTTTTCCTGCTATGGTATGATTAAAGAAATAGTTTTAATATGTTTCAGTACCTTTTGAAGTTCTACCAGTTTTGCACTAACTATTGAAAATTATTTTTTCTGCAAGGTTTTAATATTAGAACCAACAAAAATCTATCAGCCCTCATATCTCTCCATCAACAGTGAAGCCGAGGAGAAGACAGTATCCATCTGGCATGTGCTGCCTGATGACAAGGTATGTTTGTAGTTGTAACTTTTTTCACAATTTAAAAGTATGCATGGTACATAAGGCATGTAGCATGTGACCAATTGCATCTAATTTTGATTCTGGAAAGTAGAAAAGTGTTTTAATAACACACAGGAAGATGCTGAGATATACTGCTTTTCTTAAGATTGTCCTGATTTTCAATGGATCTTTCGTTTCCCATAATTTTTCAAAATAACTTGCATTTTCCTTCAGGTTGTTTTAAGCTGTTGTATAATATACAACAAATCTGTTGCTTAAGATTTCGTAAGTAATTTACAATTTACTGCCATCATACCAATAACGTAGCATAAAATTACTTATACTTACAGAACTATCTTCTTCTTGCCCTTGCAGTTTTACATGCCAGCTGTGATAAATACTCCTTTAATATGAAAGTAATAGAGACTGGTATGTTAAAATGGGAGCAGAATCAATCAAATGCCAAAGAAGTATTTGGCAGAAGGATAGATGGATGCTCCAGAAATTGAAAATTCTGAGAGGTCTATATGTCAAGGTGTGAGATAGCCAGACATACTTGGAAAGGAGCTTAGAAAATCCAGAGATGGAAGTGGAGAGAAAAACCTAGAATGTTATTTCATTCTGGGCTGGTTAAGGAGAAAATGTTGGTAAGAGGGAAGACAGGGAGGATGTCACAGAACCTTAGAGAAGGACGTCAGCAAGGGCAAATGAAGGAGTATATGAAGAGTGAACGGAGACTGAGTCAGCCAGAGGCAAAACACCGGGGATGCTGTGAGTTGTAAGAACTAGCACTGTTCATTCTTCCATGGCAGCATTTTGTTTGCCTGCAGATGGGACAGTGAAGACCTGTTTTTCAGGTAACCATAGAATCATTTAGGTTGGAAAAGACCTTCAACATCACCAGGTCCAATCGTTAACCTAAAGCAAGTCCAATCTTCAGCTTTCCTTCTAGTAGTCTGTAAAAGGAGAAACGTTTTTGAGCACAAAACATAGTGACACTCAACTGCTTAGTATTTTTGTTGTGAGTTCATGAGAAAATGTAAATGGCAGCTGAAATAGCATATTTAGAGAACAAACTGAAATGTTTGCCTAGACCAATAAATTTCTATTTATTTGTGGTTTATTCTGACTGATGTTTTTTGAAGTAGGATCAGCCTCTGAGAATGATTTAAAAAATAAATATATACAATTCCTGGGCAAAATAAAAATTTACCATACAGTAAATAATTATTTGTCAGACCTACAGACTTAATCTTGCTATTCTAAAATACCTGTTTGGAAAGTATTTCTGTATTTGGAATTTTTTCTGTTTAGAGACTACTTGAACATGCTTTTTTTTTTTTTTCCTTTTGTGGACTTTTTTGTGTGTATATTTAGTTCACCGCCAAACAATACTTTTCATTCTGGTAAGTGGCTTAACTGTAGTATAAGAAGGAACACAGGGCTAGAAGGAATTTTCTAAACTGTTGAGTTCTGTTTGCCTCTGCTGCAGACACTGTCCCCTTAATGTTTTCCATAAAGTGATCAAGCTCTTTCTGAATATTAATATAGTTTTCACAGTTGACCAATCGTGCTGAAAAGTGGTTCGAGAATTCCACTGCAACTCTAGAAGAGCAAAGAGTGGAATATTGCTGGTGAAATGAAAAAGAGTTACCTTAAGCCTTCTAGTTTTCAGTCTGAATTTGTTGACATTTCACACACATTTGTTCTTTTGCTAACAGTGTTTGTATGAACTGGTTTCCTTTCTCTCTCTGATGTTTACATGACAGTATTTTTTAGGAGAATCCTAATATGTCTTAGTGTGGGGTTTTCATGTAGGTTTCTTTTTAGGCAAAACAAGTAGGCTTGGTGTACTGGCCACACATGGCACTTTATTGCCATGACTTCCTATGTCCCAGTTTGAATTAACCTTACTTGAGCATGTGCACACATATTCCAAAATGTGTATTCCATGGTGCATTCATTTATCGTTTAGCTACTGGGGTATTTTGTTTGATACTTTCAGCAATGGCATTTTTCTTAGCTGTGTCATTTGACTGCCCAGTTATCCTCTGTCTGGGAGAAGGATTTGGATGTATTAGTCCATGCCTGTTTGGTGTTCAGAAGACAGGTGTTTATTTATAGCATGTTAAAAATTTCTTTCCATTTTCCTCTTCTCCTTCCTGATGTGAAGCATGTGTCTTTGTATTTTCTGCAGTATAGTATTTTCCTATTTTTCTGGCCTAGTCTTAATCATTGGCATTAGACATTAAGTGAACTCCCTGTACTTTTGCTCTGGCCAGAATCCTTACTGTGGCGAGCTTATTGAGTAGCCAGGAATCTGATTGATACTCTGTACCCTGTGAGCCATCATACCCATCAAAACAACGCAATGGGCAATTTGATAGTTACCCCTTCAGCTGTACAATTATAGTCTGTTGTAATTTGTCAGAGTCCTCAGAATCCATCAGAAATCTCACAGGGAGAAAAGGGACTAGAAAAATTTGGAGGCACCAGCTTCCTTTTCAGCTGAATATAATCAGTATAATATTTGTCTTTGCTACGGATTTTGTGAAGGATGTATTATCTGTCAGTCTACTGCACAGAGGAAGACTCATACTTTGGTTCTTAGTAGCCTGAAAACAAGCATTTTTGGGCTGATTAACAAGCAAAGACCACCTATCTCTACTGCAAAGGCATGTTAGACAGGTGGGTTTGGAAACTTCTTCATCTATCCAAGTTCAATCTACCAACCATAGGTCTGTCAGCACTTTAGCAACTCATGCTTCAGATTTCAGTTCATTTTGGCACATAAATTAATGGTTCTACTTGTATTCCAGAGTTTAGTCAGTGCTCCAAGAATAAGATCTGTGAGTTACAAAGTGTATGAACTTCCTTTCATGCACAAAGAAGCTGAATTTCCATTTCAAATCCAAACTGAAACTCAGTGGAGCCTGCAGCTGGCACTTCTGTATTAAATAGACAACTGACAGTCAGCACCAGGATAAATAATGTAGCCTCTTTCTTTTCTATTGCTTTTTAGCAACATATTTTAACATTTATGTTTTTAATAATACTGAGCTTAAGAGAAACAGTTGCCAAGAAAAATCAGACAGCATTTTATTTTGTAGAATGCACATTACCTTTGCCTTGCAGTTCCCTAATTTTAGCAGCCCTTCCCGCATGGGGTTAGAGGAATGCAGCAGTGCTGTTTGTGAGTTTGAAATAGAACAGCCTGTCTCTGTTTTGCTTTGGCTTCTGAATCCATTTTGAGTTTTGTTTTGGGTAGTTGATGATTTTTTTGCCTAACCAAAGAACAGATGCTGAATTTGGATAGCATGCCTGATATATTTACTCCAATGTATTCAAAACTTGGCAACATCATGAAGAGACATAACTTTTCTGTTATTTCATTGCTTGAGAACTTTGTGTGGTAATTAAGATCTAAGTGATTAGTTGCACATAGATGACAGGTAAAAAAAACAATACTAATGCTTCTTGTTATGTTTCTTGAGCATTTCTGCCTCTCAGGATGTGTATTTTAATTTACTTAGATTTTAGGTTATTCCCAATAGTGGGAATTGGACAAGCACCAATAGGTAAGGTCTGAAGAGGGTTTATAAGCATGGAAAATTGGAAACTAGCAGATTTTGTATATGAAGGGAGTTGTAAAGGCTATGCAGGAACCCCTCCTCATTAGCATAGGAATTGAGTTGATCTTCCTTCATGTGAGAGAACCAGGCAACATTTCACAAACATGGCACAACCAGCATCAGTTAGTACTTCCACTTCAAGATGCAAATCCAGCTTTTCCTAATATTGGGCTACTCTCCTGTTCCTTTACCCCATGAAAGAAACTCTTACCCTGTTTAACATTGAAGAGATATTGAAGTTACTGCTTTGTACTTTACACTTATAATAGTTATGAAACTTGTGCACCAAGAAATATGTTTGCTTGTATTTTTGGTCCATTGCGTTAGGCATTTCGTATTAGCATCACAACACTTAATGTGATTTGAGCAGGAAGGAAAGAATTACAGAGGCAGAAAAGATTGATGTAGGAATCCTCATAGAAAGCTGTCATAGCTGGGAGAGTAATTTCCACTGTCGTTTTCTGCACATCGTGCAACTATTTCAGTGGTGTATCTGTTCTGACTTCTGAATATTTCGCTATTCCTTTTATAAGCTACACATTTTCGAGTCTTCTTTTGGAATACATTTTGATTATGTTTCTGTTTGACAGTGTGCCCTTGCTCAGATCACTAAAATGCCAAATGAAATTCAGCTGCAGAAGGCAAAGGTTCTTCAAATATGTGGCTCATTGTGATGGGATCCCAATGTTGCCAGGGCTGTGAGGTGGTGCAGTTCCACCTTTTCCTGAAAGGAGAATGTTTTCTTTAGAAGATACAAAAGGCTTCTGTTTGCTACAGTAAGGTTTTAATAGAACATAAACATAGAGCAATCTGTCTACGGAGAACTCAGTTCTGCTGAATGTGACAGCTGTAAATTTAAAAGATCTGAAAATAAATGACTCTTTGTGTTTTCATAGGGTGGCTTCTTTCTTCCAGCCATGTTTTCACTCCAGCAGCTCTTAAGGGTCTTGGTGCATTCTTATCGCTCTCTTCTGGATTTCTAGTGAAATAATGTTCTTTCTGTTTCTTTGGACACTTTGCCTTCATATTTGAGCAATTCTTCTACTTCTCAAGAATTTCCTACTTTGCTCTCCTGCATTAGACTTTCTACTTGTAGCTCTCTCCACTCGGCCTTCCCCCCCACTAGGAGATTGAGTATGCAGAGCAAGCTCTCATTATTCTCAGAGGTGGAATATTTTTCCCCTCCTTTCCTGAGTATCAGATATGATCCCAAGTTCAGTAGCCAAACAAGATATATATATGCTATACTGGCATCTCTTCTGATCTGCTCTTTTGAATGTTTTCTAAAAGAGTAAATTGTGTTTGCAGTGTAAACAGTGAAGAAATAACCCAACACTTCTATGTAGAATTTATGTTTCAGGTGAAAAAAAAAATGCCCTGAAAAATAGGTGTTAACAGGTAATAAATAGACTGTTGTCATTTGAGTGTTTTCCCTTCCATCTCATGAGCTTCATTCTAGAAGGTATGCCTACTGGCCTTTCATATAAAGGAGGACTATTTTGTTTGTTTATTTATTTTTTACTGTGTGTTACAGAAAGGTATCCATGAGTGGAACTTCTGTGCTGCTTCTATTAGGGGGGTAAGGTAAGTTGTTTCCCTTTTTTGTTTTGAAATGAAAGGAGTAATTGAATGAATTTTGTGTTATGCTGCTGCTGTAGACCTTGGAGTGACAGTGATATTCTATCACTGCTGTAACCTCTTGCAATCTATTCTTCATCTTAGTCCCTTTTTTCCTTTTCCCTAGGATTTATCTATATTTGTCATCCTGCAACTTTCCACTTTCCTTTTAGTGTAATTAAATAAAAAAGGTCCAGAAAACTTACGTTTTTTAAATAGTCATTGCTCTGTTCTAATAATAACTGTTCCATACACAGAGTTGTTGCTATGTCTGCAGGACGTTTTTGCACAGATGGATGATTCTTTTTCCTTCCAAAAAGTAACTTAAAAACACCAAACTATCAATAGGCATGAAAATTCAATCCTGTGGGATTCAGCTTATTTTAGGCAAAAATTGCAACAATATGCTTAGTTCAGTCTGGTTTGGGTTTTGGCTACAGTATGTTTTTGTGTGCCTCTAAAAAAAAAAAAAAAAGAAAGAATTTATTTATTTACTGTAATTTCAATTTTTCCTTCCCCTTATTAAATCATGCTGTGGTCAGTACTGTTTCTAGTATAACCTCCTGCTTTGGTTATTTAAACTGTGAATTTTCATTTAATTTTTCAATTGATTTTCCAATCTGTTCATCTGAACCGATGTCCAAAACAACTCAGATGACTTTACAGTGAGCCAAGAGTCACTGTGAATTCTTAGAGAAGTCTCTGGCTCCCTCCATGAGGACCTGCAGGGGGAAATATTTATCTTATGCTAGCATGAAGCTGGAAAAGGGCTTTTTTCTTCTTCTTTTAAATATATGCAAGTTTCTGATCACTTAATTTTTCAGTCTTTTACAGGTTTTTTCCTAGTTTAATGAAGGCAAGTATTGTTTGGAGTGGGTGAGCCCACAGAACTAGGCCTGCTTCTAATCTATTTTTGTATCAAGACTATTTTTGGTTACTTTGAGGCTCCTAGACTTAAAGCAGTCTAGGAAGGGGCAGTTCCCAGCTTTATAAGGATTCTCAGCCCTCCTAGACTAGTCAGAGTCAGCTTTAGAAATGCAGCCTTAACTACAAGGCAGGTCTTTGTACATGATCTTGGAGGCTTTTATGACAAAGACCGCCATGAATATTTATGACATTCCAAAAGGAGACAGCGGGTCTGAACAGACACCTAGCTTTGAAATGGCTCACGTTTGTGCTAAATACTTCACAGCAGTGGCAGAGGGTCACTTCTTCTGCGTGCTGTGTAACAGCCAGCGTAATCATCATTTTGTTTCACAAGTAATAGGGTTCAGCTCTCAAGAGCTGCAAAACAACTTGGAAAGTATGTGGAACTCTCTGAGCAGAACAGTGCTAAATCACTCTCTGTATGCAGGAAGTCACAGCAATTGGCTTTAGCGTAAGAAACTCATTGATTAGTGGTTTGTGTGCCAATGTAAATATCTCTGCTTTTGCCATATGCCTTCTTGACCTCTTAAATACAAGTGTTTCTTATTGAATTGGCCCAGAAAGTGCTGTTATTCTTTAAAGGATTTCTCAGAGCTTTTGGAACATGGCTGTTTCCCCAAGGTACTTTGCATCTTAGGTTATCAAGCAAAGTTCCTACTGCTCTGCAGAGCTGACAGCATATGAGCAAAAAGATAGGAAATTTATTTTCCCAATGGAAAAATAAAAACTAAAGTGGCAGACTGAATTTTGCTAGACTACAAGTTGGCTTTTACTTACTGTTCAGGAAAAGTCCTGGATTATGAAATAACCACTACTTGTGTTATTTCTGTGGGACAATGCCTCAGAGGTCTGCATCCAGTTTCTTTCATAGCTCAAGAACTTAGACAAGCTTGAGACAAGGATATTTGTCTTCCATTCCAAGTACTTGGAGCTTTGAATCTCATCAGACTACTTAATTACAACAATGAGAGGTGCCTGTACTGCTAGACTTCTAGAAAACACACTGAAGTTCCACACAGCTCATTTTTTGTGATTCCTGACAGTGTTCACCTGTTTAATCTGCTACTTCATCTGGAAGTACTCATCATCAGTAGTTACAGCATTTGCAGTATTTCTTATGGACTAAGGGGAGTTCTGGATACACATGAGCTGGGCACAAGGCCATGCTACCCTTGCTTCCCTGTTTGTTTTGGAGTTTGGTGAATTCAGCCCCAGTTCTGCTGTTGCAGATGTCAGTGGGTACTGCGTCTGCTTGGGCACTGTCATAGTGAGGCATTTCCTGAGCAAATTATCCTGTGTCTTTTTATAACTTGGGTGATTTTTAGTCTTCCTTTTTTTAGTTTAGCTTTTTTTTTTTTCTTCTTCTTTTTTTCAGGGAGGAAAGCAACATATAAGCAATGTAAACCCTCACTTAAAGGTCTTAAATATTTATGAATTTCCCTGGCCTCTGTGTACACTTCACATTCTTACCCTCTTATTCACTGCTGTGTTTGTCAGTGGTTTCTGGGCATGTCAGGTTTCATCTGAGAGTTTAGTCAGTAAAATGTTTCAATGCACATGGAACTTGAATAAGTAATTCTGTTAATATCAGTTACTCCACATCTAAAGAGTTTACTTATATGCTTAAAAAGCTTGAATTGAAAGTTAGTTTATAAGTTCAGGACAGTGACTGTCTTCGTAAATGTGTACACCAGTTAGCATTTATGAATTTTTCTCATGTAAATATGAGTCACCTCACCCAGAGACAAATATTCTTAGTAAGTAGCTTTATGAAAGGCAGACCCCCCAACTTGCCTAAAGAGTAATTTGTTTATCAAAACTTACAGAGTTTTACAACAGAGCAATCATAAAGGAGAGCAAGGATCAGACAATCTTAAACACCCATTAAAGGCTCAAAATTCGAAGTATTTACTGATACTTAAAAAAACCCCTGTTACGTTAATCAAAACATCAATCTTTTGGCACAACATAATACATAATTCTACTTTATTGTGCTCCAAATTAAGTAGTAATATGATGGCTGTCTTGATCCATCTAAAATAGATTGATGTCACTAGGACTGTGGATTTTGTCTAGTATATTAATAAACTTAATAAGGAGACTTAATTTGTGTTGGTTTCTTAAATACTGGATTATTTTCCCTTGTAACACCCCAGCCATTTCCCTCCACCCTTTTCCAATATAGTAAGAATCAATTATACTGCACCAGCTTGACAGCTGGCACTCAGTATGTAACAAAGTTACAGAAAGAGCTATTTCAAATAACATTTAATATTTTCTATAAGGAGCAGAGTAATGACATACATATAAAACTGTTCTGGTGAATGAATATCTTTGCACGAACTGCCGCCTACTTGGGGTGGGAAACTGACAACTGTACAAGAGTTTGCACCTCTTCTGTTTTTCCATTGAGACATTTATGCATCCATAAGAAAATGGCATACATGCCTCCTCTTTATCTTTGCTCTGCAGTTATAGCAGATAAAACCAAAACTGAAGGAAGACGTGAGCGGGCAAAGGTAATAAAGTAATTCACCTCATATTTAGATGCTGACTGAATTTAAAAATACTTCTCCAACTTACTATAAAGGTACCAATTAACAAGGAGCTGAGTAGAAAATTTTGTGTTCAAGATTGAGCTGTGGCTGATGTCTAAACCACAAAGAACTCATTATTTCATTTCAAACTCCAACTTTCTAATATGATCCTGAAAGGATGTTTCATTCCGGTTGCAGGAGTGAAAATTAAGGGCCTTACCTGAATGTACTGAAGACAAAAATGTCACAGGTCAATGGAAATATTCCTATGAATTTCTTTTCTCTTACTCTTTCTTGGGCAATGTGTAGACAAGTGGGGCAAGCTGAATGATAGCAAACATCAGAATGTGAACTTGGGAGTGATTTTACAACAAGGAAAATCTATGGATTCTCAGATTTAATCTGGTGTTTTCCCATGTTAAATGAGTTGATCTGTATGGTTTCACAAAGCTGGTAGAAGTCTAAATGCATCTTTCCAATAACTTTCTTGGCTGTTCTTTCAGCATTTCAAAGTTTGAAGAACGATGCTGTTTCTTGTACGTGCTGCACAACTCAGATGACTTTCAAATCTATTTCTGCACAGAACTTCATTGTAGAAGGTGGGTCACTGCTGTTATTTCAAAAACCATGGCCTGTGATGGGATAGATGGTGTCTGCATGCACTACAGGGACTGACTGTTTCAGAACTATGGTGAAAGTTGATCTGAGCATCCTCAGTGATCAGTGTCTTTTGTGCAAAAGCTTAATACACAGCACCCTTTGTACCTTCATACACTGGAGATCTGGTGTATGAAGGGTCAAAGAACAAGCTCAGGTACACATTAGAAACAAATACAATTGTAAATCTAATTATTTTTTTACACATCTAATTAATTATTTTTAATCCCTTTCTGGGATTAGTTTTGTAATACTTATCATATTACGGCTTACTAAAAGTGTGTGCCCCCAGTCCAACAAAGCATCCTTAACTTTAGGAGGACTTACTGAAATGGGAACATTTGGAGTAACAACAAAGTTTGGTCAAGATTTCTCTGTAACTGTAAATACATTTTTATTTACAATTCAAAACAAGCACACTTGATTTCCTTTCCATTAGCATATGTTTACATAGGTAACATTGTATCTCTGTCCCTGCAGGAAATTTGGCAAAGGTTTGTTGCACAAAGTCAGGAGTGTCTCAGTTTCTCTAAGCTGTGTTTCTGCTCCATAAGCTTGAGGCTGTGGTGTTGAATTGATACTGGGAGCATTCCCAAAGGAAATGTCACAATTTTTTTGTGCTAAAATGGCTGCAAATTTGCCTAAAATCACTGCAGTACTCTCTATTAATGACTGGATCCAGCTCACAGCCCAGTCTCTAGCTTGTTCTTTCATCCGTTCCAGTTCATATAGGTTATTTTACCATGTTCATTCCCCTTCACATCTGAGCTCTTCTTAAGAGGTGAATAAGCAATACCTTAGCATGACATGGTTTTTGTGCTTGCCTTCTTTCAAAAGGGTAGAAGTAATTTATAATAGTATTTTTAAATGAGAGGTTAAGTAATAGACATCCTTTTCATTCAATGAAAAACTGAAGCTAGAATTCCTACATGACAAAAACTCTTTTCAAAGGTAGCAAGACTTCCCAGCACTTCTCATGATGCTTCAGTGCTTTCAGTGGACATTAAAAAAATGGTGGTATAGGATGAGAATTTCAACTGAGCTTTAGATTTTGAAATACTAATTCCATTAATAATTTCAGATATCATGGATTTTTTTGTACATGTAAAAGAAGTAGAAGAACTTCAGATTTTGATGGCTAAATCACCATGTGAACGAAATTTTTCTTATGACAAGCAAACTTACACACTGAATTTATTCCTGCTGTATAAATTACACTTATATATACTTATATGTACATTGTTATTACATAATATGTAGTTATATAAAATAATAATTACTGTACTTAAGTCCTCTCTTGGTCCCTTCATTACTTTGTTCCTATACTGTCTCAAGTTACTGTCTCAAGCGTATGTTTGCTGTTTTTCTTCTCCTTTTTTATTTTTTTTGGTACAGATTTTTTGACATGGTGAACAGTATTACTGAAGAAATGGGGAAGACTACAGAGGAAGGGGAATGTGATGGAGACTCTCTAGAGGTATTTGTACTTTTTTTCCTCCCAACATACACAATTATGGGCTTCTAGTCTAGCACTTCACTGAAGTAAATGATTCATTCCTTTTCCAGGGATTAGTGAAGTTAATTAGTGAAGTTTACTCTGTGTTCTCACCTGGAGTTTTATCTGAACACACCTGTGGTTTGAGAGGGAGTATGAGGCTATTGGGTGCAAGGCAGCACTTAAGGTGTTTAAGCTTAAGGTGGCAGGGAGCAGGATAGAAGACCTAAGCTCCTGTCCAATCACATGAAAATCTGGTGTCCTGAAGCTCTAGAGACATCCATAACTAACTGAGAGAGTCAATGCTGTGTAATGAACACAGACAGCCCTCTGTCCCAGTTTTGATGGTGGCATTTTATAACACATTTATAACAAATTTTATAGCATTCTCTCTCTGGAATCAGAGATTGGACAAAGGGAAACCACTGGGGTGACTTGTGGCAAGGAAAAAGAGCCTCTATTGAGAACCTTAGGGTGCCTGTTTTTTTATTTTAGCAAAAAGAACAGCAATGGGAGACTTGATTACAGTGGATAACTATTTTTACAGGAAAAATAGCAATATGCTAATGGTTTCTTTAATCTGTTGAATAAAAATGTAATTAAATAATGACAACAAAAAAATTTAATTAAGAGGCATGACTTTACCATGAGAATAATGTACTGTTGAAACAAACTACTAAAAGAAGCAGCTGATTCTTGCTTTTATTAAAAAGAGAGCTGTCTTTATATGGAAGAAAATAAAAAATACTTTAACTAGGCCTAAGCTACAGGGTTTAGCACAGGAGTGAGCTTGTGAAATTCTGTGTCTGTATTACGCAAGAGGACACATCGGTAATCTCTTTAACAAATGTTTTTGTGCTGGTCTTAAACTCCTTGAAATTCAAACCCAGCCGAAACCACGCTTAATGCACTGCAGTGCTGACTAACCTCCATTGGCACGGTCTGCTGGCAGACCTGGCAGTGTCAGAATTGAGGCTGTGCTGGTTTTGGAAGCCGTGGGGAGGTCAGGAGAGCCCCTGGGAGGAATGAAGTGTGTCCTGCCTTGCTCCCTGCCTTGCTCCCAGGAGCCGGGCTCTCCGTCGGGCGCAGAGCGAGTGCCCTCTGCCGTCGGCTCTGGTTGTAGAGCTCCTGCTCGCAGGACTGCGGGCGCTGCTCTCTCAGACACGAGGTGGAACTGCGCTGACCGCCTGCAGCCCAGCTCAGTTTAACGCCCTTCCCTGGAAAGGCTACCTCGGAAGCCACTGGGGAACATAGGTGTGTCTGCACGGTATCCCAGTTGTCATCTTAAGGTGGTTGTTTTTTTTAATTCTCTGTGTTCTGCAGAAAGCTACTAGCGTATTAGATGCCTTAGGTATGATCCCGGGGCCAGACGGAACAAACGTTACCCTTCTGTTCCATTCCATGTTGTTGTTGTTTGCTCTGCAGTATGATTACGAGTATGATGAGAATGGTGAGCGAGTCGTTCTGGGAAAAGGAACGTATGGCGTTGTATACGCAGGACGAGATCTGAGCAATCAAGTCAGGATTGCAATCAAAGAAATCCCAGAGAGAGACAGCAGGTATAGTAACTCCGGCTAATTCCAGATTTTGGGCATTACATGATTTCATCATTAATGTGTTCGATCAATTTGCTGATCAAGGAGTGCCTCTTCTACAAAGCTGCCAATAAATTACCTGACTGTGGTATATAGTGGTGTTCCCTATCTTTGTAATTAGATGTTTCCAAGATGTAGAGTAGATTGTGATCACAATTGAGAATTTAGATGTTTGCTGGGTTTGGTACTAGTATTTTTTTCTTTAAAACAAAACAAAATCAAACAAAAAAAAAAACTGCTGAATGCAGAATATTACTCAAACACCTGGTGATGAACCCTATCTACTTAGACATATGCTGGCATGTCATTATAAAAGACCTATTGAAATTCATGATTTGTGCAGTCCTTTAAAATTCTGGGCCTGAATTGTTGATAAAGACATTTTTCTTTCTTGTTTTTGCACCATTTATTTTGAAGCCTCATAACATTAGAATAAATCATGTGGAATAATCTTTGTTCATTTTTTTTAATGCAGAGTGTCCCTCTGTATGTGTAACCCTCTCTCCTGTATAAAGGTTTCCACGTAAGGACCAGGACTTAATGTCCTTACTGTTTGTGTATCTGAAGACCTCCAGAATATCCTATTTTGTATACATATATTTCCACAAATATTAGGATAAAATAAGTTAAGAGTTAAAGGTGAATGTTAACTCTAAAGTTAAGAGTTTTCAGGTGAAACTGACTGTATTAAAGTATCAAGTTTCTCATTTTCTTTTTCATGGGTCTGCCTTGTGGGCTTCCCTTTGCTTATTCTTTTCTGACTTGTTTTTTTAATTTGATGTTTAAAAATTAACACTTCTAAATCTTCTGGAATTCATTTATAGATTAGCTGTTCAAATGGATATGTGGTCTAATAATATTTTTCCATTCTCATAGTATTTTAAAGATACTAGAACTTGAATTATGGAGAGGGGAATCCTTTCATCCTCTATATTGTTATTCCAAATTGAACTTCAATATATATCATAATTTCCCAGAAAGTATGGCCTTATTACATAAAACAATCTGTTGACTCAAAATAGTTGCAAGTTTTGTGCATCTTAGAAGAAATTTGCTTGTAACAACTGTGATTAATAGAAAGATAGCCTGAATACAGCAGTAACTACTTCAAAGGAAAAAAATCCAGATTTTTCTTCTCCAATACACATTTTAAAAGATTTTTCAACAGAAAAGGTTTCAGGTTCAGTGTACAAAGCATACTACAAAAAGAGATTATTAGGAAGCTGTTAGTCTTTCATCTAAATGTTTAGAGGCTTCCAGAAAGCATTTCAAGTATTACTCTTTTAATGGCAAAGTAAGAAAAATTTATTAATTCATTTCCAGGTAATTGTAACCTGATCCTTTCACACTTCGAAAGAAGTCTATAGAAAGAAAACAATCTCTGAAAGTTAATTTGTATCATTTTAGAAGTAAGAATTACCAGCTTTTGAATTTGTAAAAAAAAATTAAGTTCTGATTCAGGCAGGGCTGGAAATTAAAATATTTCTATGTAAAAAGCAGTGAGTCTTCAATTTTGCTATATGTTGAATAAAAGCTATTGAATAATTTACTTAGCAGGAAATGCTAGACTACAGAGACACATTCTCCATTCCAGCAAAGAGGAAATCAGGAGAAAAAAGCCAGGACAGGTGCTTGAAGGAACAAGCATCTCCTGGAAAACTCAGACACAAAAAGGAAGCCTACAAAGGGTGGAAGCAAGGACATGAAGCCTGGGAGGAATACAGAGAAATTGGATATTGTCTGAGAAGCCAGGGATCAGGTTTGGAAAGCTAAAGTATCTAATAGAATTAAATCTGGCCAGGGATGTCAAGGGCATCATGAAAAGCTTCTGTAAGTACATGGTGATAAAAGGAAGGCTAGGGAAAATGTGGACCTTCTCCAGAAAGAAATGGGAGACCTGGTTATTCAGGACATTAGAAGGCTGAGGCATTTGACAGCTTTTCTGCCGTAGTCTTCAACAAGTGCTCCAGTCATACCACCCAAGTCACAGGAGGCAAAGGCAGGGATTGGGAGAATCAAAAACCGCCTGCTGTAGAAGATCAGGTTTTGAGGCCATCTGAGGAACCTGAACATGCACAAGTCCATGGGGCCTGAAGAGTTACATCCATGGGTTCCCACTGACTGGAAAAGGGAAATAAATCCCAAGCTTTTAAAATGGGAATAAGGAAGACCCAGAGAATTAAAGGTCAGTCAGTCTCACCTCTATGCTGACTGCGATCATGGAACAGGTCCTCTTTAAAACTATGCCAAGGCACATGGAAAATATTGAGGTGATTGGTGACAGTGGACACGGCAACACTTAAGGGCAAATTACGTCTAACAAATTTGGTGGCCTTCTGTGACAGGGCTACAGCAGTGGCAGATAAGGGAAGAGTGACTGACAAGGCCAGCTTGGGTAAAGCCTTGAGGAACTTGGTCTAGTGGGAGATGTCCCTGCTGATGTCAGGAGAGTTGAAGCTTTAAAGTCTCTCCCTAACTCCAATCATTCTATTATGATGATTAAGAATTTTTGTTCATACCATTTAAAGTCTTCTAGTGATTAAGTTCTAAAACAAAAAATGCTTCATCCTAGGAAAATTTTTTTTTATGGCTTTACTTAATTTGCAAAATAATTTTGTTGCTCAAGTCTCAACTGTGCTGTTTAAAAGTGCAGGAAGAAGAATTATAATGGTCTTGATGCTGCTGCTCAGATTTAGTATCTCATTAGCAGAACTCAGAAATATAGTCTTTGATTTTGCATTTCTGTATGACTAACAATGTAGTCAAAATCCTTATTAGTCATGTGGAGAGGTAAAGCAAAACGCAAATTCATTTTTAGTAAACAGACTCAGAGTTGCATAATCATACTTTTCATTAACCAAATAATTATTTTCTGCAGCAGTTGTTCTCCAGTGGGATTTTCAGATGACCATTTTTTTTTTCTTTTCCCTACACTTTTTTAAGAGTTCAGCCTCCACTAGTAGAGCATCTTTGATGCTCTTTGAGGGAGAGGTGATAGCTACCTGTGCTAAAAGGGAGTGGAATTCACAGGTACTTTTCCCATAACAACCTCAATTGCAAATGCTGCAACTTCTTTTCACATTTGGACTGACAGAAGGAGGTCAGTGTCCTTCATCTATTTCAGCTACCCTGAAAGTGTTGCCACAGATGTTAGTGCTTTAGAGAAGACAGCCACCAGACTCTCAGCATATTGTCTACATTTTGCCAGAAATACACAAAATCTGGCAGCTGACCTACCTCCAAGGGAAGTGTTAGGGCAGGCCTAAGTTAGGAAGTGTCAGGGTGGACCTAATACATCAGCTGCTGAGCTCTGGTGGTGTTCAACACTGGAGAAAGATCCTGGCTCCAGGAACTTTCTTGGCAAAAAGGCTGTTGAAAAGCATATCTCTGAAAAATACTTTGCCTTGGACTAAATTGAATTTGGTGAAATTGTTTTGATCTGTTCTTCTACATATCTTTCCATTAATGATTTCTGTTTTCTTACTCTGATACCCCATCTTGCCTTCAGCAAAGGCTTCTACTTTAAAATTTAAATGGCGATTCATTTTCATTATTGAAGCTTTATAGTTTACTAGTTCACTTTGGCACCAATACGAATCCAACCACTTTCACAAGTGTTTATTCTCTTAGAGTGGAGTTGATTTTTCAGAAATTTTTTTCCTCACTCTATGTATGTTTGTAACATTTTGTGTGTATGAATACACAATATTATATACATTTTGTATATGTTATTTGTATTTACATATGATTACATAATATTTTAGTATGTGATGGTCACAACCAGTGTTCTTAAATTCATTTAACAAATACTCTTTTTCAATGTAAACTGTTTCAAGATTTTCTTCACTGAGATGAAGAATAAACTGCTTCTTTGCTTTCCAGGTACTCCCAACCTCTGCATGAAGAAATAGCTTTGCATAAGCATCTCAAACATAAGAACATTGTCCAGTATTTAGGTTCTCTTAGTGAGAATGGCTTCATCAAAATATTCATGGAACAGGTGCCAGGTGGTAAGTTTTGGGGTAGACTGGTTTGGTGGTTGATAGGTTTGTTTGGGTTTTTAGCATTTGAAAAGTATAAAAACATAAAATAGGGCCATGAGACGTATTTCATACAGGTGTAATATTCTGTAGTGTCTCTGTCTGAAATCAATAGGGAAAACTGTCTTCAAACTGCTTGAGTAGTTAGATATGGTGTGCTACAGATAAAGCTCAGATCATTGCTATAGCAGGTGGGCTTCTTTTACCTACAGATCAGTGGTGGACTGACCCTGGCTGGATCCCAGGTGCCCACCAAAGCTACTCTGTCACTCTGCTCCTCAGCTAGGGAGAGAAAATGGAACACAAGGCTCATGGGTGGTGATAAGGACAGGGAGAGATCACTCATCAGTTACCGTCACAGGCAAAATGGACTTGACTTGGGGAGACTTATTTAATTCATTGTCAACCCAATCAGAGTAGGGTAATGAGAAATAAAGCCAAATCTTAGAAACACGTTCCCGCTACCCGTCCCTTCTTTCTGGGCTTAAATTCACTTAGAATTTTCTCTCCCTTCTCCTACCAGTGGTGCAGGGGGATGGGGAATGTGGTCAGTTGATCAAAATTGTCACTCCTTCCTCATCAAGGAGAGGACTCCTCACTTCCTTACCCTACTCCAGCACAGATGGGGTCCCTTCCAAGAGAGACAGTCCTCCATGAGCTTCTCCAATGCGAGTCCTTCCCATGGGCTTCAGTTCTTCACAACTTGCCCACGAGATAGAGACTCTCTCTTTAATTGCGCAGGCCAGTGGTGAAGCAAGTAAGCATTTGACTGGAGAGGACTTTGGTTATATATGAGATACCTACACTTGGATTGGGATTGATGCTTGTTGTTACTTTTTCCCTTTGGAGGAGAAAGCAGAATTTAATTGGATTTTTATTCTCACTCTTTGCTCTCCAAAATTATAGGCAGTCTTTCTGCTCTTCTACGATCAAAATGGGGACCATTAAAAAATAATGAGCAGACAATTGGCTTTTACACCAAGCAGATTCTTGAAGGATTAAAATACCTCCACGATAATCAAATAGTGCATCGAGACATAAAGGTAAGGATTATGTATTATGTAACTGCATAGCCATTTATTTGTCCTGTAATTTAAAAACTTTTATTTGAAAGCTCTCTGCTATTCTGAGCCAGGGGTTAGTTAGGTGAACCATTGTTGATTTCAATTTGCACTAACAAATTACATTGTTTTTTTTTTTTTAATTTTAGGAAAATTCACATATAGCAACTTAATATGTGATAAAGTAGATGCTTCTTTTTCTGTTTTCAAAGACATGACTGAACTTTCATAAAATCTGATTGAAGTGAAGAAGATTGTGGATGGGATAATTAGCAAGTTCTTTTCCAAGGAGATTGCAGATGAAAAAGTGTTTGTTTCTTTAAAAAAAGCCTTTTTCCCTCTTTTAGTATTCTTTAACTGAATTCCTTCTGGTAAGAGGGAAAATTCACTCTGAGATGAAGTTTTTGTTAATGGGATTGCATAAGGCGGGAAGACTATTGATTTCTCTTTCATCTCCTCTCTTAAGAAGTCACTGACTTAGTAAAGAGTGCATTGCAGAAACAGGTTATGCAAAAAATCTTAGATGAAGAATGTGCAGAGAAAAATAATTGCTCTGCATGTTCTTTTCCTCAGGGTGATAATGTGCTTATCAACACATACAGCGGAGTGTTAAAGATTTCGGACTTTGGAACTTCAAAGAGACTTGCAGGAATCAATCCTTGTACTGAAACCTTCACTGGTATGTTCCCAGAGGAGACTTTCTTATCCTCACTTGAACTGTGTATGTAGGGTCAGAATCCACAGATGCTGAACTTTCATTGACTTCAAATCAGTATGAAAGGTTACTGGAAGAACAACTTTCGGATATATAATCTTAAGCTGTACGCTGTACTTGTATGCACTGTTCAAAGAAAGTGCTGTTTTGGATGTTCCACTTGTGACATCAAAGTCCACTACAACAGAAGAGCTGTGTCTCTCCTGTGCTTTATTTGAATCTGTCTCCTTTGTGCACATGGCTTTTTCATCTTGCTGATCTATTTCTTTCATGATTGGCTTGGACATCCTGACTTCATCTCCAGAATCGCGTATCTACAGAACCTGTCATTCAGTTGCTTCTCCTTCTGCTTGCTAATTTGTTTTGGGTGTTAAATCATGCCGTGGCACTGCATTAAATAATTATGTAAAATGAGAAGTGACTGTTATTTTAATTCCATCCTTTGCTCTTCCATTGCTTCTGTAAAAGAACAGAATGCAGGATGATGTGTCAGATTGATTACCTTACTTCAGAAGAAAATGTTCATCTCACCTACTCTTTTAGGTTAAGATTTCAGGTTTCTCTTCCTTTTCCTCTCTGGGTACAATTCAGAGTACTTTCCCATATTTTAATCTTAAGATATTAAAAAAAAAAAAAATGAAAGCTATGTCTGATCCAAAGCTCATTGAAACATTTAGTAATTGTCTTTGACATTGAAAAGCGATCTCCTGATCAGTAGATGATACCAAATGCTTTTAGCACAAGTAATATCTTGAGTAGTATTGTGAGTTTTATATAGAATGCATGTGGAAATTTTTCAATTTTGAATAATAAAAGGGGATTTTTTAACTCTTCTGATATTGCTCACTCCTCAGTCATTTTGTTCCTCTTGTCTTTTAGTTATCTATTTGCAGCATTATTACACCTAAGTAAACAGAAAAGAGTATGTTTTAAACAGGTACCCTCCAGTATATGGCACCAGAGATCATAGACAAAGGGCCACGTGGCTATGGGAAGGCTGCAGATATCTGGTCTTTGGGATGTACAATCATTGAGATGGCTACAGGGAAACCCCCATTTTACGAACTGGGAGAACCACAAGCAGTTATGTTTAAGGTCAGACATCTTCTTTATACAGCTCTGAGTGGTATTTCTAAACACAGGAAATCTGATGACTGTTTTGGAGAAGCTGGAATTAAAGGTTGCAAGAAAGGGAGAGAAAGGAAGTGCTTAGATTCTGAGGATGTTAGGAAAAATAGTCTGATTCAGCTGGGAGGGAGTGCTGTGTATTTTTAAATAGATTAGTAGAGAGATGCAGCTATTCAGTAGCCTGTGTTGTTGTAAGAAAAAAACAACACCAAACTGAGAAAAAGAAGCAGTTTTCTACTTTGTGAAGAGCTTCTACTTGCAGCTGTGGGGTTTTTAAAATGTAATTGTTTATGCAGTTTGTAATAATTTGGGTTTTTTCCTCTGAATAAATAAACTAGTTGTACAATGTTAATATTAAAACCTGGGAATGATATACCACTACTACTATCTAAACAGTTTGTTGATGCTTATTGGTGTTTGGGGGAAGAATAGTTTAGGCCATTGTTTCTCCCTTTATTTGTCTCAGGTGGGGATGTTTAAAATACACCCAGAAATTCCTGAATCCATGTCTGCAGAAGCCAAGGCTTTCATATTGCGTTGCTTTGAACCAGATCCTGATAAACGAGCTTTTGCTCATGAGCTACTTATAGACGAATTCTTGAAGGTTTCAAGCAAGAAAAGAAAGTCTCCTTCAAAGCTTTCAGGTAAGCATTCTGGAAGTTCAATCTGGCAGTTTCCTCTTGCCCATGGTACTGTTTCCTGAAACAGCTGATTTAGTCTTTGAGATGAACACAGTGGATCTCCATCCCATGTGAATGCTCAGTTGTGGCCTTCTGTACCAGCAGCTTACTGCAGAAACGCTGTTGTAGCAGAATTCTATTATCATGTTGTCACAGAAGTCAATTTATATAAATATTTCTAATAAGGTTTCTAAAAGTCTGTTTGTGATTTGTGCAGCTTTTATGGTTGTTGGATTTTTGTTCCATTTTTTTCCTCTTTTTAAATTTGCATACATTTTCATTGAAAGAATATTTATATATAGAGTATATTTTGTGTAAGGTTAGAACATGCTATTTAATCTCGGTGGAGTTTTCTACATAAGCAAAATTAATCTTTGTCCTATAGCAAATGTGCATACACTGCATTATTTTTGTTTCATGAAATTTCATTTTTAGGAAATGTTAATTTCCTGTAGTGTTCTAAATTATGGATAGTAGCAAAGGAGTTTTGAGAGCAGTGGTAACATATTCTATTGTGTGTGGATATATACTTAGGAAAATATCTTCTGTATATTTTTAGCATGATACTTAAAGAAAAATATCAGGTAAAGGAGATGATAGTTGATGATCACTTTTAATGTGGTTTCCACCCCCTCAGAATAAAATTAAATTGCAATAAATTACACTTTTGGAGACTGCAGCTAGGAGAATTGAGATAGTCCATAAAAATGGGAATTACCCTTAGACTGTGCTTATTTTCTCATTTAATTTCAGCATATTTAACTTTATTTTTTCTTTCCTTTTCTCACACAGTCCTTTCAGCTAACACAAATGGTGAGTTTTAACCTACTTCTCCATCAAAAACATACCTGTGTGGATACTGTAGTTATCACTTATTCTCGTATAATTTGTCAACACTAAAACATTGGAAAGAGAAGTGGTCACAATTGTGAAAATAAGTGACCTCTCTCTGTTAGGAACATCTAATTCATTGTGCATATCTGAACTACTGTTTTTAATCCTACCAGAGTATGGCTTAATTGTCCAGGCAGGTGGGTGATACAGGCTTGTAGGGCTCTGTTGTCATTTATGGGGACATTTGGTGGAAACCAATGGCTGCTTTATAGTAGCCACAGAGCCAAGGTTTGTGGAGAATGATAACATAGATTTTTATTAGACTAAATTCTATAACTGACAGTCCAGAATGCATTTGAGACCCCTTGTCAGACCAGGATACAGGATACTCATCTCTTTCAGGAAATGAACTGGGAGAGTGCAGGAGAAAACTGAACACACACATAGTGACCTTCATGCTGAATTGGTATCAAAGTACATTTTGAAATGTGCACATGTGAAATAGATACAAGTAGTTTCCTGCAGCGGTAATGTGTGCTCTAGATTTAAAACTAAAAGTTCTGACTTAACTGCATGTCTATTATTATCAGTCAATGATTATGAATTAATTAAACTTGTAATCTGATGAAGAAATGTATCATATATATATATATGTTACAGTATATATACTTATATGTAGTGTATATATAAATATATATTTATTTATATTTATATACACCCATACAATTAAGATCTCGGAAGTTGCTTGGACGACTTACCCTATAGAAACATTTTCCTAATGCTGAAAGTCATGATAGGAGATGCATGTTCACTTCAGTGTTGAAGTTTTGTGAGTGAACTCACAAGAAGCCCAGCATTTCCATCTTTCAGGAAGAAAAACATACCTGAAAGATAACTCTATTCCAGACAAAAAAGTTTAGGAGGTTTTTGTCAATTTTTCTCTAATATTTTGTGTTGGTGTGTGGGAAGGCTGGAGTTTTTCTATCTCCTCTGAAAAAATAATCTTCACTTCAAAACTCTGATGGTACTATTAAATTCTAATTTCTGAATATTCCTATACAAATAGAGTATCTTCGGAGCATATCATTACCTGTCCCTGTTCTGGTGGAAGATACAAGTAGCAGCAGTGAATATGGTTCTGTCTCACCTGATACAGAATTAAAAATTGATCCATTCTCTTTCAAAACAAGAGCCAAATCCTGTGGAGAAAAAGATGGGAAGGGAATCCGGTCCCTTTTTCTGAGGTAAAGAGCTACCTGACATTTTTGTTACGCAGTAGATTAGGAATGCGTGCATCGGGATGGTTTTTATAATGTTTCTTTTCACTGTGTCTTTCATTCAGCATCCCAGATGAACACTTTGAGGATCACAGTGCACCACCTTCACCTGAAGAGAAAGATTCTGGGTTTTTCATGCTGAAGAAGGACAGTGAAAGGAGAGCCACCCTCCACAGAATATTAACTGAGGACCAAGAGCAGGTGGTGAGGAACCTGATGGAAGCTTTGACTCAGGTAATTTCAGAGGGTAGCAAGAATTTTAAGGAATTCTAAGACTTCTCTGCAGTTACCTTGAACTCTTGAAATTAAACGTAGTAAAGCAGTTAGAAAAGAAGTTTGATTAAACTAGAAAGCATACACCATGTAAGCTTTCACGGTTACTGTTTTATTTGGGCTATTAAAAACAGGCTTTGAAATTGTTCATGATGCATTACATATGCCTTTTTTGTCTGTAATTACTATGTATATGCCTGGGTATTAGTACTGGCAAGACAACAGAAAAACATGTTTTCATGATACTCTAGTTTGCCAGTACTTTTCAAATTTGACTAACTGCGTCAGGCCTACTCATATAAGGTAGATCATCTCCAGGGGTGGATTATCTTGACCCCCTTTTAAAGTTCTGTGTTCTGGGTGACTGCTTTGACAGAGGAAGGTTTAGGTCATTTTGCCTGTTCTGTCCTTACGTTAGGCTATTGTATAGAAAAAATGGGGCTGATGGCACCATTGCCTTCTAGTCAACAGCCATAACAGGGGAGAGAGGGGACTAGGGAGAAAATAAATTACAGCTATTCTTTAGTGCAGTCAGGAGCATGTATGGAGGGAAGATGTAGTAATTGTGGGAGCTACAGCAAACAACAAAATAATTGCAGAATGACCTTTTGCCACTCTTTTGTGGGGATGATTCATTATGGTGATTTATCAGTTCAGGACAACACTGAAGAAATAACAGATCATGACCACACTGCTAAGTGTTGCAACACTGTAATTGGATGACAGGATTTTTTGTTCTTGTTTGTGTGTGTGTTAGTAATTAATTGATTTACTTCATTCTCAAGACGAAGTATTGCTGGTCTAAAACATTTGTATAAAACATGACAACTTATATTCTAAAGATACAAGTGTTTAGAAACTGATGCAAACCAATATGATTATTATGTATGTACTACAGTTACTGTAACTGGAAATTGGTGACATGCAAATAAAAACAGCTTCTAACTCTTGGGAGGGGGGAGAGAGTAACCCACAGTTATTCTGGTAACTACAGAAAATGTTAGAAGATAAGGCAGTGAGAAAGATACTTGTGATCTGTGCTTTGCAAGAGTGTTGCTGTAACACACACAGTTTTTGCATGTGTATGCAAATTTTGCATGTGATTCTGAGAGGCTGAAACTCAATCACAAATCCCAGGGAGTGTGCTCGGTGTTTCATGTTCTCAGCGGGGGCTGGAGCAGCCTGAGAGAGAAGCAGACACTGAGAATTTTAGAGCCAAGGAGTTCAAAGCTCATGTTCATGTGACTGGCTGCCTTTCAAAAGGATCCAGAGCTCTGACTCGCAAAGACTCTTCTCCCTTGAGAAATGCAAGAAATTACTAATAGAACAAGCCTGGCTTGCTTGTTAGGCCTCATCAAGGTTTAGGATTTCATAGAGTTTTTCTCTTCACAAACACTTTTCACAAGAAAAGCTTCAGCAAAGTCATTGGGTGTGAGGGCTAGGGGAGGAGAATGCCCCTTACAAAATGGGTCACTATTTCTAATTATCAAGTCATATTGCTTGTCCTGTCCCCATATTGCCTAGTGCCTTGATGGACTTGGATCTTCTAGTCCAGGGCTACAGTGTGCCCTAATGGCTTTTTAATTATTTACCTGAAAAGAAGATTGGCTACTGCATAACAGTGAGAGATCCACTTCTGCATAGAAAATCATCAGGTGAATTCTTCAAAGCAGATGGTCAGAGGCTAGGATCTTTTATCTCGGGTGGATGTTTCAGTCAGTGGTATCTTTGACTGCTCCAGAACTTTTGCTCTTTTTTAAAAGCTTCTTTGTCAACCAAACTGTCTTTGTTTCATCCTGATCAGAATTAATTGACTATAGTTAAAAGCTCAGTGTTACTGGCAAACAAGAGTTCTTGGTGTCTGGCCAGCCATAACATTCACGGCATAAAACCGGCCAGTGCAATAGAACCAAACACTGTATGTCCTTCTCTTACAGAAATCAGTGTTGGATATCCTTAGTCTATATAATTATTTACTTTACTTCCTTTAGAATAAGCATCTAATACTTCATGTTGAACTACAACTCTGGCTTAATTTAAGATCTGGCTTTGAAATTTGCATTCAGTTAGCATAACTTTACTTTTGAGAGCAAATACAGTGCTCTGCTTCCTAGTAACTTAGGCTGGTTATTCTGATGAATGCTTTTGAGCTTTTCACTACTTTGGTAGCTCATGCAAAAACACAAAAGCTTTTAAAAATAGGCAAATGAATATTTATACTAGAAAGGTGAGATCTTTGTAGACCTGCTTTAAGAACAGCTAAGTGTAGAAGTTCTGTATTAAGGGAAATTAGGAAATTATATAAGAAACAACCAGTCCCTTTGTGAGCCTCCTGCATAACTTTGACTAATCTCTTCTTTTAAAAGCTGCTGTAGGACTTTGCACATTGTCTCTGAGAGGCACGCAGAAATTAGAACCACTGCAAAGTATGTGTGTGTTTGCAATTATGAGTAATTTGTAGAATCCAGTGCACAGTACATTTATTCACATCTTTATTCATTGCTGTACAAAGACACATACACACTACAGTGTGCACACATTCTTCAGCAACTGGTGTAAAATAAAGTCAGCTACTTGTTCATCGAGTTCCAACCTGCATCACCAGGGAGCTCAGCCCCAGAGCTCTGTGCTGCTGCAGTTATGCTGCCACCAGCACCTTGCCTGCAGCTGCACCTTTCCCTTAACCATAGCAGCCGAGTTTCTGAAAACCCATGTTGCTAACTGACATTATTGGCTGAAGTCCTTCTATATGTTTGTTTCAAAAGATAACTATCAAAACTATTTCTTCTCCTCTCTCTTCTGCCAGGGAGCTGAAGAACCCAAGCTAAAATGGGAACATATCACAACACTCGTTTCCAGCCTCAGAGAGTTTGTACGGTCCACTGATCGCAAAATCATCGCAACCACACTTTCAAAATTGAAGCTGGAGTTGGACTTTGACAGCCATGGTATCAGCCAAGTGCAGCTTGTGCTGTTTGGTTTTCAAGATGCTGTAAGTTGCCATTTCTACTAAGAAATTTGTGCACCTAAACTGAAAAAACCTAAACAATCCAGGACCAAAGAGAACTTGTTTAACTTCCACCCACTTTAACTTGCTGAAACAGTAATATTTGAGGGCTTTGAAACTGTACTAGCAAAATCTGAACCCACAGCAGTGACTTTGTTTGGTTGCCTTGTTGTCCTTTGGCAGGACACAGACCCTGAACACTACTGAGATTTTGCTGATTAAAGATATAGAAGGTTCAGAACAATTGCGTGAATATTGTGCCATAATAGTAAGGCAGGAAAGCCTTTTTCAAAAAATCTCATTTTGGAAGGTTTTCTGGGAAATAAGACCAGGTAGCCTTTAAATAGCTAGTTTATGAAAAGCAGATGCTTTCTTAAGGTACATATTTAAGTGTTAGTTCACAAGCAGTTAGGCTTAATGATTAAGATGAATAATGAACATGGGAGGGTGCAGCTGTGCTGAGTATCACTTGTCCAGACTGAAGTCATGTAGTAAAAATGAAATGACAATTCGGGTAGGTATTTGAGGTGGATGATTCTTTTAGAATTCAAACCTGGGACACTCAGACAAGTGGAAGAGCTGTCAGGAAGGATGGTATAGCATAGACTACACTAACAAGAATTAGATGTTTTTTATGGAAAAAAAAAAGTGTTAAATGAATCTGTTAAAGAGAGCTTTCTATAAATCAAAAGTTTTCTCTTTGATTCTTTTGAGTATGCTTTCAGATCTCTCTATTAACCTCATATTAATATTCTTTTGACACTGGAAGAGACAAAACAAGCATACAAGGTCAAGAAAACAATGGAGGGGGTAATAGTACAAATACTTGTATTGGTGCTCTGATAGAGATGTTGCTGGGCATCAGTTGTTTGGTAGTAATTACCTGGGTTGTATTATTATCAGTAAAAAATTTACTTTCTGTTAACTTCATCATTACAAGTTGCTGTTTTTTAACTGATAAGTGTTTCTCTCATTACTATCTATTATTTAACTAAACCCACAGAAAGTTAAAAGAAAAGCTTTGCTTTATATGTACGCAATCTTAATTTTTTTGGCCATACAATAGATTTCTATAGTACTACACTGAAATCTAGGACAATCAAGACCTCAGATGCTGCAGAGACTGAGGTACTGCTAAAAGTGAGGGAAAGTAGTTCCCTTGCTCTTGGGACTTAATAAGGTGACACTTAGGTTACAGTGTTTAATAATCACAACATCCTTATCAGACCAACCAAGAAAAAGTAATTTTGTATCGTAAGATAAATAACTAAATCACATTACTATCGATGGTTGTGATCCTTACAAAATTAGATTATGCTTCTTCAGTTCTCAATAAAGCTACTCTTAGCTCAGTAAAGCTCTCAATAAAGCTACATGTCACTGTCTTGGTAGCAGTCAGTTTGGGAAGGTGCAAAGTGCTCGCACAGGGGAGTTGTGCTGCCTCCGAGGGCAGTGGGCAAGCCTTTGGGGCAGCTGCTGTCCCGGTGTCAGGCCCAGGGCAGGCTCCCCTGGCGCTGCTGACAGCTCTCCGAATCCAAACACAGTGTCCAAGTGCCATCTCGTGGCCATTGGCAATAGAATTGAGAAGATACAGGTACTGCTGTGCTGGGTTGACCCTGGCTGGCCAGTAGAAGAAAGCCCCTACCCAGTCACTGATTCACTCCCTCCCAACAGGAAGAGGGAGAGAATTGGAAGGACCAAAAGTGAGAAAATTTGTGGGTCAAAATAAAGACAGTTAAATAAATAAAAGGAGGGAAAAAAGCTCACAGTGTTGCAAAAGCAGTCAGTCACCACCAGCAGACTAGTGCCCAGCCAATCCCTGAGCAGCAGCTCCTTTGGAAAAAGCAGCCTCTAGTTTATTGCTGAGCGTGACCTTATAGGGAAGGGAATATGTCCTAGGTCAGCTGTGCCAGCTGTGCCAGCCATGTGCCCCTCAGCCTTTAGTCCACCCACAGCCCCCTCGCTGCTGGGGCAGTGTGAGAAACAGAGGCAGCCTGGACAGCACGTAAGCTTTGCTCAGCAGGAGCTGAAACATGCGTGTGTTATCAAGGCTGTTTTAGTCACAGTCTGAAACATAGCACCATGTGGACTGCTGTGAAAGAAATTAACTCCATCCCAACCAAAGCCAGTGCAGGTACCTGCATAAATTACATTACTGAACACTCTTGCTTTTTGGCAGTGAAAATAATAGGATTAATAACTTTTACATATCCTCTGAAGGCATCATTTGTGTAACTTGAGTCATTTTTTACGGAAAGGTTATTACAATATGAGGGAATGGAACTAATCCCTTTTTTAGGAAGAGTCAAGTATATTTTTGCCACTTTTTTTAGTAATCAGTACTTGCTCCTTTTTTATAATGCTGTAACTTGATAATTTTGTAAATACAGTTATATTTGTTGCTTCCTGCAGCTGTTTAAGTTTTGCTCCTGCTTTGTTGCTTTGGATTGCTTCTGTGCCTGGAAAACAGCACCGAGTTTTGTGCTATTGCTGCTTAACTGTTGGCTACACATTTTCTTGTCATTTGGGAGTTGGAAAACAGTTCCATGAGGTAGAGATGTTTGTGCCATTGGCGTGGAGCATCCATAGAGGCATCTGAGAATATGGCTAAAAGCAGTTTGTAAGCAGGCCTGTCGGCAATTAGGAACAACCCAGTGTAGAAAACCATCAGATTGTACAAAGTAAGAAGCAGAAGAAAAGAGAAAATGGTACACCACGCAAATGAAGCTCCCTAATGGTTTAAACTAACATTAATTAACTAGTTTCAGAAATAAGTAGGAGCAGCATTACATTAGTTCTTTGATACTTCCTACAACTGTACTTTAGAATAGACAAGTAGTGCTCAGAGCAAGCAGTGAAAGTGATGCCAAAAAAAGTAACAAGATTAATTAGCTTCAGCTGCAAGCCTTTCATAACATAGTCCATGTTATTTGTCTTGCTTGCATTCTTTTGAAGTTTCTCTCCACAGCCATAAAGGTTAAGTATCACAGCCATCAACAGCCGTCTAACACAGGAACCAGTACTTGATGAAAAATACAACATATTGCACAACTTATAATAAAATGGATGAAGTTGATAATGTTGCTATCAAGAAATAATTGTAATCATCTGCTCGGATACAGATCTAGACATTTAAGCACTATATATGATATATTTTCTCATTGTAAGTTGTGGGGTATGTAATACTGGAACTGAATTTTCTCTTACTAGGTCAATAAAGTTCTCCGAAATCATAATATTAAGCCACATTGGATGTTTGCACTGGACAGCATAATCAGAAAAGCTGTGCAGACTGCTATTACAATTCTGGTCCCAGGTGAGTCATTCTTAATACTCAGCAAATGTTTATCAGCTGATCTTTTTAAATATGCTTTAGAGTTGTGGTTATGATGCTTCACGTAAGATTTTGAAACCATCAGTGGCCTTTTTCCTGTTCACTGTCTATTTTGCAATTCAGAAACTAATCTGTGTATTGTTCAAGCTGTTTTGGAAAGCACCTTTCCGCAATGTGTAATCCAAATGATTCTGCAACACGGTGAGTAGGAGTAGGTTAAGGTGCTCTGGGACCAAATTTTTTGAGGTGCAAAATGTTGCCTGTTGTTTATGGTCAGAAGCTGTCTTAAAAAAAAAACCCAAAAAAACAATAAACCCCAAAACGCCAAACCCATAAAACTGAAACTTGCCAGAACCAACCAAACATGTCTGCAGTGCCTGCAGTTCGTGCATTGTATTTTAAACATGGAATTAGAATGTATGGCTTCACTGGGGGAAGGAGTCTGTTTGGATGAAACTGTAGCCCATTCTGTTACTTCTTTACCTATTTCCAAATTTAGTTTTTCTGCTTCTTCTTAACTTCTAATGCTGGAATTAATGGTGATATTTTCAAATATGTCATTTAACACTTTAAGTTGGAATACTTACATTCCTGTTTCCTGCAGTGGGTTGAGTCTTAGATTTTCAATCAGGGGATCTGAAAATCACATCGAAAGTTACAGCTATTCCTGTTCTCCTTACTTTCCATATCCCTAGCACAATCAACAAGATAAAATAGAGTTTCTGTGTTACTTTCAAGTCACGAAGAAACTTTCTCTTCTTAGAATGCTGAACACCTCTTGCAGGCATGTACTTTGCTGTGTAATAGGAGTAACTGTAGAATTCCTCCTTAACAGTCTCTTCTTCCCCATACAGCTCAGTGTCAGCATTACTTGTAGGTGGTCAAGCTTCAACAAAAGCCTCTGTGCCCCAGTAGTTTTCAGGCACTGATCATTTGCTGCTTCCCTAATTGCCTTACCCTACTTCTGATTACTTTCCCTTGCCTTTGTCTCACTCTTTTTTCTTAATTATTTTTCTTATGATGTGGAGATTCATCACTGGCCTTAACACTTCCAAAAGTTATGGGATGTTTAAGAAATGGTACAAAGCCAATTTTATGCTGCCTGGTGGTGAACAATGGCAAAGAACTTCTGCATCCCTCTAATAAGAACAGAAGTTCAAAGCAAATTCAGACATATTTGCCTAGCAGTATTTGGGTAACTGCTATATAATAAATCTGCTTTTCTGAATTTAGGGGAAGCACAGCTCTGTTGATCTTATTATGTTCAACCTTGAAAAAGGTATGTAGCATTGAAATGAAGAGGTGAAATAGATCAAGGAACAAATGTTTCTTTTGTAAAGAAGAGAAACATACTTGTTAGTTTAGTTACTCAGCAGAAATGGCATAAAGCAAGTGTGATTCAGGAAAAAAAAGTACTTTTTGGTGAGGAGACTAGAGGGAGTTCTTAGCAGTGAGGAGCCACAATTGAAGGAAGGAAGGAAGAAATATTCCTATTAAATAGTTAGAATTAACAGATGTAGTTACAATAATAGGTTGTGTAGGAGTGTCAGATCTTGTGTACATATCTTGCATACCTGGTGGGCTCTGGTAGGTAGTTTAAACAGAGAACAACAGAAACCAGGGTATATAGCTTTGTGTTTGTAGTTTTGTGGATGTTCATCATTACAAAATAGGCAGTGTTCCCTCTGATAAGTAGAAGGGAAGTGTGCTTTTAATTGTTGGGAGAGCGGCATTTTTGTAATTTCCTCTCTATGTTTGGATGCAATTTTTTGGTGAACATGGTATTCTTATAATGATGGAATGCTAAATATGCCAGAACAGCAACAGCAGGAATACCTGAATAGAAAAGAAATAATGGTTATTTGTTTAATAAAATGTTTCAAGTCAGACACACAAGGAAATACAAACTACTGAGAATGGAATTAAGCGGAAAAAACTCTGCTGTACATGATACTTCAGCACAATTTGACATGAAATGGTAGCCAAATCTGGAATCATATCCATCCAGATGTTTGCTGTCTACAGCTCTTGAACATTTGATAGGCAGAATAATAATTTACATAAACAAAGGTGCTGTTATGTTTTAAGGGATCTTAAACCCGTAGAAAATATCTGTTCTGTTACAGAAATTTCAGGTTTGTTGTAACCAAAGCTATAGTATGATCTGTAAATAGTCACTTGGGTCTGCTTTTGTTTTAGTTAATGAAATTATTTAATTAAATTAATTTAATTTAACTAATGTTTAAAATATTTGGTGGTTTTTCTATTGCTTATATTTTAATAGAATTAAGGCCACATTTTAGCCTTGCATCTGAAAGTGATACAGCCGATCAAGATGATATAGAAGTTGAGGATCAGGATGAACAACCTCAGAATCAAACCATCCAGCAGCCTTGCATTGTCTTGGAAGATGCAGTAGCTACCTCAGGTGTAAGCACACTCAGCTCTACAGTGTCCCATGACTCCCAGGCTGCTCACAGATCACTGAGTGTCCAGCTGGGCAGGCTAAAATTAGAGACAAACAGGTAAGTCTGGACATCAGGAGACAGGGACACTAGCCTGCTTACAGCAGTATGTATTGGTTAGCTTTTGAAATACATAAACTAGAATACTAGTGACAGTGCCAAAATTCCATTGCAGTGAAAGTTGTTCCTTTTACTGATGATCCTTGTTCAGCTGTGACTGATCACTTAACTTAAATGGTTTAATAAATTTCAACAAAACCATAGTGATGCAGGTTAAGGTCAGACTCAATTTCAGGTGCCCTTTCAGGGCAGGTCTGGATAAAACTTACTTGTTGCCAAACTTCTGCTTTTTCTCTCTTTGGTGTGCTCTCTATGGCTGATAAATGGTGTTATGTTTTGTTTCCATTAAGGCAGAACTTGCTGTTCTTTTCTATAACTATTCTCAGCAAGTGAACTCAAGCTAATAGACAGCCACACAGAAACTCCTCAAGGAAAAGGCTTCAGATTTGTTTTGTGCACAGAAATCACTGCAAGCAGGACCTGTGCTTACCAGCAACCATTACCTTTTTACTAAATAGAGAAAGATGGAGAAAATAGGTGTTTTGTTTAAAAAGAAGAAATGAGCCAGATATTTGGATATTGTATTTTTTTCAGAAATATGTCTTGCACTTTGTGCAAGTGAAAAGTGGTTCTTTAAGATTTTGTTGTTCTTTTAAGAAATGTCAGAGAAAAATCCAAATCCAAATGATCTTATATATATTTTGTTTTCTTTTCATTAAAATATGCCAAATAGTCTGTTTAAAGTAGATATTTTGCTTTTGCAGCATGTGATTTATCACACTGGATTTCCTACTGACCTCAGTAAACTTTGAATGTGACCCTGATAGAAAGAGAATGTCTTCAGTAACACAGTTGTTATGATGGTAGAACATTTATTTTAGCATCAATTCAATTTGAAATTAAAATGTTAAATTACTCTTTACTTTTACATGTGTCCCAGACGGTTGCCATAATTAGAGTAATTCATTAGACTGTACTGTATTTTATAAAGTGTCAGTATTTTGGAATCCTTATGTCACAATTAATTTTTTTACTTGTGACCACTGATATTTTGATTGTCTTATTGATATACCTAAAGAAATACATAAATATTTTAGATTGACTCAGTTTACTTCACAAGTTTATGGTGGGGAATAGCCTCTGAAATGATCAGCCTGTAGAGGTACTTTTTTGCTAGCACTTTGCTTCTGTAAATTTCTCAAATGCAAAGCCTTTGGCCAAATAATCACATCCAGTCATTCATGCAGAAATTTTGAATAAATAATACAGAAAATTGTTTAAATATTTATGAAAGCTTTATTGGCATAAGTAGCAAGCAGTTATCAGGAGAAAATAATGGATTATTTTACTGGCCCTGAAAGCCTTTTTCAACCAGAATAGATAGACTAGGAATAAGTTAACTGAAAGGTGACCTGTCTGGACAGAATATCAGTTTGCACTGAGAATAACCAAGCTGTGGGGTTGTGTAGATGCACCAAGCAGCTCTGTTCCCATGCAGGGTGGACTTGTTAAGGTTTGTTAGCTCAGGTGTGGAAGCACTCAAGTGCAAATATGTTTCTGGTAGACCTGTGTGCAAGCTAAAAGTAGGGCTAGATGTTCTAACAATGCAATCATGTGGGATTCAGTTTACCCCTGTGCAAAGGCAGGTAAGGGGCTTTTGTATTCTCTAACTGAATTCTTGTCTTTCAGAGAAAGGTTGCAGTGCTCAACTGGCATAAATGGAAAAAAACAATTAATACAGGGATAAATAAAAGGAAACATACTGAAATGGAACAGTTATTGCATAGTTCTCAGGCTGCCAGAGGTTTCAAGAAAGGGATGGAGGTTCTGCAGTCCTTTCAAGGCAGAACTTCTGAAGACTCAGGAGTCAATTATAGGTTTATGAGTGTGTCCAAATTTTGACCAAGTTCCTGATATCATATCCATATCATTCACAAATCCTGCATTTTACTAAACCACTTTTCTAAAAGAACAAATTGCAGTAGTTTTACATGAGAGTTTTCCTTTATATTCTGACTATTTTCCTTTGACCATCTTAAATACTGCTAGCCACTGAATCTCTCCAGGTTTCTCTCTGGGTTTGTGTTATGAAGGAGGTCAAACATGAGTTTCAATTTACTTCTGCTTGACATTCTCAGATGTAATTGCTTAGGGGAGTAGGCAAGTCTTTGCCTCCTCTTTTCTCACTCTTAATATAGCCTGGGAGGGCAGGCACAAAGTGACTTATATGTGAGGAAGGGACAGCCCTTGTGTGGTTGAGAATGTATTTTTCATATTTGTGAAATGCAACTGTATGTTTTCACCACATTTTCATCACTGCTCTACCCTTTGCATACCTTTGAAAATGTCTGCTGGAGAGATGGGAACTGGCACTTTTCCTTACAAAGGTTTAATCCTTAGTTTATGAACCACTTTGATATTTGTTCTCAGTTCCAGTTTTGTTTAAAACAGAGCATAGGCTGTAGAAATGTCACTGAAATTTTCTACAATACAACTTGCATAGTGGGTGAATGTTTATGTGGAGGCTGTTGTGTTTGGGGCTTCTGTATGAATGTTTATATTTTGATATAGGTCATAATCAATCTATAGTGAAAGAATATACCTGTGAAAGCTGAAGAAGTCTGTCCTTGTCTTCGTCAGGAAGGTTTCCAGTTTAGGTATAGTAAGAGCTTTCCTTTCCTGAAAATTTGAAGCTACTGAAGGAAGTGAGTGCTTTCTTCTCATTACTTCACAGGTTATTGGAGGAGCTAGTTCAAAAGGAGAGAGAATTTCAAGTCCTCTTGCATCAAGCTATAGAAGAAAAAGATCAAGAGATCAGGAACCTACAGCTCAGGTCACAGCCAATAGGTAAGTGAGAAAATTTTTAAGGAAAAGTTTCATACTGGCTACAGATGAAAAAGTGCTAGTCTTTTCATTTTATTGAGCCAGTCTCAAAAAGATGTACAAAAGTACATCATTTTATTGAGCCAGTCTCAAAAAGCAGTACAATAAAGCAAAGATGCTTTATTGTACTGCTTCTGGTAGGGTTTGCTCTTAAATAAGAATTTACATTGTGGAAACAAATTACTGGATTTGTTAATCACAGTACAAGGAATTGTATGATTTAAATATTTTTGTTTGTGATTATATGGAAGAGTACAAGGAAGAATACAAGGCTCGTATCCTACTGAATAAATATTATTCCTAAAGATAGTTCCTATTCCTAAAGATTATTCCTAAATCTAGTATGTTTAGATATATGTTCCTTGAATTACACTGTTTCAATTGTTACACTGAAAGTTCAAGAGGTGAGATGCAAATACACCTAATTGGTGAGATGCAAATACAATTTAAACGTTACTGAGGAAAGCCGAGTTTGCTGTGTCTGCCCTGAAGGAGGTGGAAGTGCTAATGCAGTTTGATATTTCTGTGCAATGTGCTTCTAAGTGTTGCTTCCCAAAAGCAGCTGATCCTCAGCCTAAGACACTGCCTGTGCAGCAATTGACTGAGTTACACTGAACAGCTCAGTTAATTGATGCAACAACCTTAGTGTAGAAACGGGGAAAGTGAAATTGTTGTGCCTTGTACTAGCAAAGTCATTTTCAGAAGAGGGCAGAAAAATTTTGTGTGTGTCAATGTTCACACGACTTTAACTGTACCCTTAACCAAGCAGAGGAATTAATGTATAACTGTCTATAAATTGGAATTAAGTGTGTTCTTTGGGAATTGGCATTTATTTATGGGGATACTGATATTCTAAGCTTGAAGGGAAAGCTCACTGAAGAAAGTGCATGAGGAGTCAAAAATGATAAGAGGTTGCTTTGGCAACACAAAACCTTGTCTCAAATATGCTTGTTGCAGATATTCCTGGATTGTCTGTCTGTCATCGTCATTCCACTGGCACAGGGACTGAAGACCCTGATCTCATAAACTGGCTTAGAGTTCATGGAGCTGATGAGGCCACAATAAACAAGGTAGCAATGATCCTATTCACTGCCTGGCACAGTTGCAGTACTGTTTTGTGACTCAGTTTAAAAAAAAATCTTTTAAATTACTTTAGCACATTTTGAGAGATTCATTTGTTTTCAGAAGATAGGAAAAAGCCATGAATGTGAAGGCCTTCATAAATATACAGTATCATTAATAGTTCCTAAATCTGATTATGAATAAAGCAATAAAATATCCTGGTAAATGGACACTCTTGGATTTTCAGTGTCTTTACACACTGCAGCATTCATGCTGACGATACTGTGGATACAGGATACATGTTCACCCTTAGCTAACTGTGCTATAGTGAAATATCCTGAAGTAGATCAGTCTGCTCTGCAGCAAATTATATAACCTTAGAGGTGTTAAGGATTTCAGCTAATTCAGGAATACCTGCATGTAATTATCACTCCTACAGATCAGACCAAAAGTTCCTCCAAGTTCACTTACATCAAATTTAGATGGCATTTTTGAAAAGGTACATCTTAACTGTTTTAATTTCCCCATGAAATGTGGTATTACTTATGGTCTAATTTGTGTTCAGTGAGGTCTGTGATTGTGAGATACCAGTGGTAACAATAAAAATGCCAGTTGACAAAGGTTTTGAGTACTATAAAAGCATTACATTTTTCAAGTTGCGCCTGGTATGCTGATGCAGAGTATACAATATAAAATTTAAGTAGTTTCACTGTATTTGTGAAACAATGTTCTTCTGTTACATGTACCACATGTCAGCCCAATTCTAGGTTTCTCCCAAATTTAACCTTCTATTTTTAGGGGCAGATGATTCTAAGAAGATGAGCTTAGGAATTTAAATAATATTTCTAACAAAATATTCATTTAAATTTCTTTCTGCAGTTCTTGGCTGAAGACTATACATTAACAGATGTTCTCTGCCATGTTACACGAGATGATCTGAAATGTTTGAGACTGAGGTAATGCTTCACAGTTAAATGAACCGTGCTTTGTAAGAAGAAATATTAACTGATACTAAGTCTCTAGGTATTGCTTTGTGTACTACTAATTTAAAATAAGTAACACTTTCCAGTATGTCTTTGTATTCTGATACATTTCTGCCAAACAGCTGATACTGTTTGCATACTAAAAAAAGCTTTTTCTATTGAAGGCAAAATTTTAAGGTAAAGCATTTACATTACGACTGGAGACACTATATCTAATAGTCTGATATCTAATGGGATATCCCATCAGAGCCTTTTTTTTATTTTAAAAAGTAGAGCTAGAAAAAAATTCAGTAGCTTATTATCATCACCAAACTTCAGAAACGTTACTCATGGACTGTAAGTACACTACATTTCACCTAATCATGCCAGGTGTATAGGTCACCAACTTGCATCATGTTGGAAGTCAAATGTGGGTTACACAAGTCCTTTGGACCAGAAGTCTGAATTCCAGACAGCAGGCATCTGCCAAGTGGAAAGATTGCCCTGTCCTGTAATCAGAAAAGGACTCTGTTCTCTGTTTGAGTAAGGCATGTTGAATTTCACCTTTGATCAGCCTTCCCACTGAATATCATTGATCAAAACCAGAGCAAGAAAATCAGAAAGCACCTCAATTGGAAGGCTTTCAGGCTAGACAGTGTCTTTGTACCTGAGTGTCTTTATGATTTTTCTTTACAGAGGAGGAATGCTGTGCACACTCTGGAAGGCTATCACTGACTTTCGAGAGAAACACGCCTGACACTGATATTTTTCTTTGCTTCTCTGCAGAGATGAAAAGATTTCCTTTCAGGCAGAGCAGATGTGCTGTCAGAAGGACTGTTGCACTTTAATCCAGTATTTGTTTACCAATGTTAAAAACACTGCAGCTTCCTGACTGCTTTTATTCCTATAACCCATAAGGAATCTGTAAACAACCTGCAACATTATTTTACTTTAAATGTTTTTACATGCAAGTTTTTCAAAAATTTTTAGAAAATATACACACAGAAGTTATAAACTCATGAAATATTGTAGTTAAAGTAAGCAGATGTTAATTTCATGACAAACTGATATAAGATTTCATGTAACAGTACATCACTGGAACAAAACCAAAATGTGACAGCAACTTTTCAATTTCTTTGTAATATATCTCAATATTATCTGTAGTAGAGCTTCATAATTTCAATCATAATTAGATATTTTTCTTTTAGTGTGCAAGACCTAAAGGTAATTGTTTTTACATACCGCCCTACATAGTTTAATGTTGTTTATTTTTGGTAATTTAAGTTCTATGGTGCATTTGTTTTAGAGTTGTTTATGTACTACTGAACTGTACCAGTTGTATACACCTGAACCACAGTAATGTTAGCTTGTTCTAAAGCTATCTCTGACACACAATTGAAAATAAAAATAACCTAAGACTTACTTTTTCCTATATTTTTGGACTTCTAAAATAATAACAATGGTATAGAACTGGAAAATATTGAAATAAAAAAAAGGAAAAGAATTAATACTGAGTATCAAGGGAACCTTTCTGACACATCTTAAACTTATTGTGATTTGAGTATGATAATCATAGCATTGAATATTTTCTTGGTTTTTCTATTCAGTCCAATTCTTCTACTAACAAGCCAAGACCCAACAAAATTCTTCTCTGGGTGCTGTGCTTGACTTGAGAAATGAAAAGTCCTGCCTCCATGCCCTGAATAGTCATTGTGGCCTGTTGTTTCTTTTTCTGCTTTTGTTTATGCAATGATTTTTTTCTCACATGTAATGAAAAAGGATGGTGGGTGTTCCCTGCTCATCCACTGTCATTGTCACTCCACCATTCTAGCACTGGGTATCAACAGATTCTTCTGGGGCAGCTGCAAAAAAATTCCATTGTGGGTAAGACTTGCCTGGACAAGAAGCTGCTTCTTTCTTCATAAGCCTTGGTAACCAGTAAAAGGTTTATGCTCTTAATTTTTCAGGTCTAGCAGGTATTTTCAAAGAAAACTAAGGGTTTTTTTAAACATAAACATGTTGTCCTAACATGCATACAGTAACTTTTGCTGGCTAAAATGCAACAATTATGTATTTAAAAAAATAATACAAAGAACAGTAGATTAAATCATTTTAGTCAGACTTTTTTTTACTCTGAAGATGGTTCAATTGATTTTTAAGCACGGATGTATTCAACTCATTCCAAAAACTTCACTGCATTTCATGAGAAACACAGCTACTGTTTATTAATTTCTAATGCTATTACAGCAGAAAACAATACATGTTCAAGGTAATTTTAAACACTAGAAAGACCAGTGGTGGAAGCTGACTTGTAAAACCCAAAACTTAAAAGAGACTGTACCCATTGAGAAGTGACCCGAAGACAGTGAACTTCGCTAATTTGATTTTTGTGTGAAGCATGATCCTGTACTGGTCCAGCTTTGAAAACCTCTGGTTTCATGCAGTATGACTGGAAGGTAATTGCACTGCTCTGTTTACTTGGAAAGCATGCAGCCTGTTCTCTATGACTCAGGCTGCTCAGAAATGCCAGCTATGTAAGGGAGAAAGGAGTGTGATCAAGGTTTCTGTTGAATGTCTCCAAGAGACCTAGCCTGGCACCAGCTGGGAATTAACTCCTATAGTTCTTTGCTGGCTTCACCAGACCTGAGGTGGCTTCTGCAGCATTGCTCAGCAATCAGTTCTGTATGCTCCACGGTGAGACTCTGTTGGATCTGATCCGTGCCCAGGCCAGGCCATGTACACTTATGCTCCTCCAGCAGTTCTGGTCTGAATGTGGTTCCCCGAGCAGCACAGCTAATCCATACAGATACTAGATCTGTGCACAAAAGCTTATGTAAGATGTCTACATCAGGCTACTTCGTATAGATTGTACTGGATGTTACTTTTTACATCCTCAGACAAAACATGACATAACACTTTGGGATGGTGTATGCCAGACAGGTCAGCCTGGGATTCTTCAGCCTGGCTCCCAGAGTATGCTGGTGGGTGGATGCCTGCATGGACCACAAGTGAGGGCTTTGAGATTACATTACTGCAGGATTTTGCTGAGGGCAACATTTTGACCACAGGGCATCCCACTGGGTTTGAACTTGGATAACCACTTAGTCCTTGATCAGTGCTGTTGTAATCCAGGGCTCAAGTCGACTGAGAGACACCTTTATACCTCCCTTAAGAGAGCACAGAAGTGAAAACTTGACCAAGGCAGTGCTGATTTTGCTGTCTTTTACACCTGTCAGCTTAGAGCCCAGCCTATTCGTCAATTACAGACACTCTCCTGCCCACAAGCCACAGGGCATGTTTATCAGCCAAGCCCCAAACTCCTTGTTTTAGAGCACAAATGGCTCTTGGTGCAACAGCAAAATATTAATCTTCCCTTCCCTTAGAAGACCTTGTGCTCTGAACTTGGCAGTTTGTGAGAGGGGGGTGCTCTGCATGGTGGCTGAAGTTGTCTTGGTCCAAGTGCACCAGACTAAGGGAGCTGCCCCTCTCCACCTGCTTGCCTGCATCCACAGCTGCATCCTATGAGTTCCCCGATTCACCCACCCTCCTTCACCTGTAGTTCCGATGATTGGTGCTACCTACAAGCAGATGCAAAATTAAATGATGTTTTGATGCCTGCTAGAACACTTTAAAGAGAAACATTCTTATGACCCTGAAAAGCAGCATAAAGCAAGTTAAGGCAAACTCATAAGAAAGTTAACAGGACCATGACCTTTACAGAAATGACTGATACATCGACAGCTCTTCACAGAGCTATTTTTTTGGAAGCAAGGCGTTGCACGCAGCTTTAAAACCGGCTGTTGAAGAGCACGTGCCGCAGGAACGAGTCTACAGCAGTGCAGCTCTTTCCCACACGATGCGGCGCATCGCCTGGGCTTGCGAGGCGGCCGCCACTCCTCCCACCTACTGTCGAGATGGCGAGCATCCCCAAACCTGTTTTTTCTCTCGGCGCCGGTACCGAACGAGCTGTGCCAATGCGGCGGGAGCTGCTCTGAAGAATAAAACAATCACACCTGTGTGAATAGCGGCACCTCGGCAGCCCGGACCGCCGCGGGGGCCGGGAGTGCGGGCAGCCGCCCCCGCACCACCGCCACCGCCGCCTAAGCGCCTCCGGCCCGTGAGAAGCGGCTGCTCCCGGGCCGCGGGCGCCGGTCCCGCCCTCACCTGCTGCCGGGCAGAGCCGCC